>JAMXBB010000007.1:4519967-4608577 GCA_024138015.1 Lumnitzera littorea | reverse complement strand
TTCATACTATACTACAAGTTATCAAACAGTTTATTAACAAATATATGAATACATGAACAAGCAATATACTAAACAATATATATGCAGTTGGCTGGTGCTACATATAACATTGGATTTAATGCTCCTTGAAATAAAGGTTAGAGATATATTGACACCAATCACAATCGGGCTCTCATACTTAGGATTTTTAACCATAAATTTAAATTACATATTTCATGAAATACATTTTCCTTTCAAAGGAATTCAGTAACATACAAAATCTTAGGTCTAACAGTAAGGTAGCTCCTGTAATCTACACTCATACCCTACAGCGATGGTCTTTATACGTGACCCCTAATCACCCATAGTTAGCATCTCCAGTGCCAAGTAAACCTATGGACTAAAAATGGGGTCTTGTTATATTAATGCTCTTGCAATGTACTAATTAAATTATGTGGGAATCCATTCTTCTAAGGCCCTTCATTATCAATCACATGAAGTAACGGCCAGAACATTATATGCATTGTTTGTGCTTATGTATAATTTATTTAATTTTAGTTGAGTTGAATATGATTAAATCAATTTATGAGGTGATGAAACATTATCAACAAATGATTCAAATTATGCAATAATTAATCATATAACCAAATCTTCAATTATCACATTTAACAGTATTTTGTACAGTAATCAATCAATATCAAGCATATACATAACTTGAACTCCTATCCATTAAGTTATTAATATTTAATTTATGTGCACTAATTATAAGTACAAATTAAGTATAGAGTTATCGAAAGTACTCACTTGGTTATTGAGTCTATCAACAGTCGTAATTGTCTTCTTGTTAAGTTAGTATCCGTATTGGAATCACCTGATATTTAAGAAATATGAAAAGTAATGAATATCTAAGTGATATAACTAAGCTATTCATATATTTGGTACTAACTATTTAAATTAGTTATATATTCTTATGAAATGCTTGGTTCGAGTTTTTTTTGTTAATTGCGTATAACTTTTTCAATTTAACTCTGATTTTTATGAACTTATAGTCTATTTTTATTGTTTTCGAACGTATTTTCTTATAATAGGATCCGTTTTGGATATTGTAACCCATATTTTTTATTATAATATAAAAATATTATGACATTAATTATTTTGACTTAAATAATTATAAAATATTATTTCTAAGTTTTTCTTAGTATAATTATGATTTAATAATTATTTGAATCGTATATTTTATAATTTTATTATTTTAGGTCTATTTTACCATAATTACTCATTTTTACTTATTTTTTAGGTTTAAGATTTATTAATTCAAGTTTTTCTATTTTATTATTTTTCTGACTAATTAATTATTTTATTATTATTATTAATTACGAAAATTAATTAATTTATGTTAGGTGGTGATGTGGCAATATATGGGAGTACCACATGTCACACTTATATTTTTTCCTACATTTTCTTATTATTTTGTATTTTACGGTATATATATATATATTAATATTTATTATTATATTTTACAAAATTTTCTAAAGTAATTATTTATTATAATTTTTCCTAAAGTTACAGTACATATATATATATATAGTTTCATATTTATTAAATTAATATTGTAGTATATTATATATGTACTATTTAAATATACTTGTATTTCTATATATACGATACTATTCATATACATATAATATACTAATGTACTAAAATATTCTAATCTTAAATACATATATTATATACTATATGTATGAGTATAAATATACACGTAAATATACATTATATACATATGTACATATACGATTATATTACATATTTGTATATATACTAAAATACATAATACAAATAATATTATACATAAATCTATATATATCCCACACATCTAGCATACATGTATATATTCAAAATTTATAAAATGAAAATACCATACAATTACCATATTGTATAATTACACTATATTATACTAGTATTTGTAATTTGTAATTGTATACATATAAATATTTACTATACGTATACATACATATATCATAAAAACAAAATCCTAAGTATATATATACATGTACATGTTCACCCATACACAAGGGCACATGTAACTAAATAAATAAAGAAAATAATTAATATATACATATGTATATAAATAAAAGAAATACATGGTACATATATATATATATATTATATGCATATACATACCTATATATATAAGTACATAAATAAAGAAAATACACCATACATATGTATGTATATATATAAAGAAACACATAGTACATATATATATCATATATGTATATGTACATATACAAATACATAAATTTCTTATACAAATTATTTATAAAATTTACTAGAACATGTACACTATTCATATAAACATACTTTAATAATTATACATTTATATGAACATAAACACTCAAATACATATATGTACAAGAATATAATTAAATAATTATTACAAAATACATATACTATATATATTAAAACATACTTATATAATATTCGAGGGTGGATTTCCTAACTTCTTCTTCCTCTTTTCCTTCTTGCTTGAAATTAAAAAAAAAAAAATGAAGAAGATGGACAAGAATTGTTTACGGTTTGTAATTAGAAGGAAGAACGGAAGGAAGTAAATTTTGTGTGTGTGTTCTTTTGCTTTTTCTTTCTAGACGTAGAGAGCTCCTAACACAATCAGCAACTTGAGTAATTTAAAGATAAAAAAGCAAGGGAAAATCCAATGCAAGATAGCTTATTAATGTCGATGGGACAAGGTAATTATCATTTTTGTCCTTTCTCTCTAAATGTAACGCTTGGAGTTAAAATTAAGAACATATGGGCTACTGGGAATGATCTGGAAATCAATGTGGAAGCATGGAAAAATAGAGGAAAGAAAAAGGGAAAAGAAAAAGGAGAAAAAAGAAAAATAAAATTAAAAATATTTAATTTTTCTAAATACAAAAATTATATATTTAGTATTTATAAAATAATTTTGAGATTTTATAAAAATTTATTAATTTAATTGATACCCATTACGTTTATAATATTTACGAGTTATTTCAATATTTTCGTTAAGGTTTATACATGATTACTTGTATTAGTCAATAATTATAAGCGATTATGGTTATATTACTATTAAGTTATATTTATTCATTTTATAAGATTAAAATTATAATTTTAGGGTTTTTAATAAATTTGAACTCGATTTCGAGTATTTATGTAAACGTAAAATTTAGGGTTTTTGTATCCAATTTAAGTTTCGATTGAATTCCAAGAGTTTTTATTATTGATACTATATTCGATTTATAATTTAATACAATTTTTATCTTACTTGACCTTATTGTCTTATGAAATTATTTACAGTACTAAAGTTCAATTATACTCATAATTAACCGAATTCATGAGGTTTATAGGAGTAAAATTTCAACTTAAATTTTGGTTAATTGTGTACACGGCATTAAAACTTATTATTTCGAAAAGCATCAACTCGAAAATTAATAAAAAATTAGAAATTATTAATTTAATCGATAAGGAAAAAAGAAAAAAAAATGCCAGTTTGAGGGCCGACAAATCGGCTCAATGAGTGGGTCTACATCCTCACACACACAAAAGGATGCTAAAAGAGCCCCTAAAGAAACCTTAAAAATAAAACCTTAAATAAGAAAAATGTCTGTTATAAGCTTTAAAGTGCTTTTTTTTTAGGACTAAAACAACCTCAATTGGGCTTGCCCAGATTACCTAATTATGTGACTTGAAATTCCTTTTTCGAAAACATATTATTATAAAGAAAATTATTGTGAGATAAAAAGTCATGCCCATTTTATCCGTAATTGAAAACTAGTTTATTTTTAGCTCATTTATTATTCTATTTTTTCACATCAATTGTTGCTTTGCTTTTTTTTTTCTTCTTTTTTGATAGTAACTTGATATTTGATATCTTGTTGTATATATGTAAATGTTTGTATATGTGTACGTATGTGTGTCTATATATCCTTAAATGTTTTTAGTATATACCTGCAGTCATTCTTGAAAAGTTAGCTAGCATGGAAGAGTGAAATGTAGGTATGTGAAAAAAGTAGTTTGGTAAGAGTCATTCAAAATGATGGAAGTGGGCATGTCTTTGTGTAGTGGTAATGCTTAAGTATGATTCAGTATTTGGGAGTACTGGGGCATGCTTGTATGTTGTAGAGATGAATGAGCATACCCATGTGTTGTGTAGAAGCATGAGAGTGTTTATGTATTGTATAGACACTAAAGAGCATGCCTATGTATTGTATTGATGCTAGAGTGTGCTTGTATGCTATGAGAGTGTTGTAGTGTTCTTGTGCACAATGAAATGCGGATGTAATGTTGCTATAATCTTGACATGCTAACTTTGTTGTATTCAAAATTATTTGTGGAAAAATATATTATTATAGGAGAAAAGATTCAATGAGTAATACATATCAAATGTTATGCACATATGGTGTGTAAATATCAATAAAATGTTGGTATGTATGATGTGTGCAAATTACGTGTCATAATTGATTTATCAATTATTCCTTCAATTATAATTTGTGTCAATATTTTATTGGTATTTACATATCATTTATACATAACACGTGTTATATAATACTTATTGAATAATTTTTCTTCTTATAAACTAGGTTAATAGGTATATAGAAGAATTTCTATGTAGTAACTTTATCAAATGTCTAATAGTAAAAATTTCGGATCTCTTCATATATATAAACAGTGCTTATAAAAGATTTTTACAAGGAAAAAACATCAAAATGGGACTGTAAGACCAAACTTGTCAATCTAAACTTTCAAATTACAGCTTTATTCAAAACATCAATACTCTTCAAAATTAGGTGAGAATAATTGTAGTATTGATTCATAAGCCAACTTCATATGTTTTCTTTACTATTTACTTAACTAATAAATAACCTTCACTTAGACATTAATACCTTACTTTCAAGTTAATAATATATAGAATTTGACAAAATGTAAGATGAAGCAACCTTATGGATTTGGATATTTCAAGTATTTTAGCTTATGTACAAGTCACAAAGTAAGAATTTTGAAAAATTTGTATTTAAGGCCTTTTATCTTGGAATTTGGATAAAGGTAAAAGAAATAAACAAAAAAAAAAAAAACTTTTTTCAAGTAGAATTTAATCATGATATGTTACTTTAACTGCTTGTTTACTTCATGAAATAGAATGAGAGATAATAGAAATGAAGTTCTTAAGGAATGAAATAAGGGTGTAATATATATTATTTTGTTTAGTTGGATTTATAAGTAATTTAAGAATAGATATCTAATATAACTTTAATGACTAAATTATCTTTAATCCATTTTATTTCTCAACTAATTTTAAAATAATAGATAGTGATGGTAGTTGGTAGTGGTGGTGGTGGTGGCGATGATAAAGGTGGCTACGATGGTAATGGTGGCAATGGTAATGGTGACGATGATGGTAGGGATGGTGGCAGTAGCGATGACAATGGTGGTAATGAAGGTGGTGGGCGATGGTGGTAGTGGCGGTGGTGTATGGTGGTGGTAGTAGTGGTAGCGGTAACGATGGCGACGGTGATGGCGACAGTGACGGTGGCGGTCGGTGGTGGCAGTAGTAATAATGGTAGCGGCGATGGTGTTGGTTGCAAAGGTGGTGGTGGTAGTGGTGAGGAATCGTGATTCCTTAATTAAATTAAGAAATTTCTAATTTGAAATCAAGTCATAGAGATTCTTATGGAATTAAAATTTTGTAATAAAAAGCCAAGTTAACGTCATAATAAGGAATAAGGAAAAAATGGAATTTCAATTCCCCTTAAGTAAATGTGCCATAAAAGTTTCTTTTTTCCTACGAAAGAGATGGTTCATTGAAAACTAACAAACACTAAGAGTCCAATAAGCAAGTTTCCTAGTCAACAAGTAAAAGAAAAGTTAAATAGGATGGGGATGACTCAACCTTATAGCTAAAAGTCATCCTTACTTTATCTTGGATTGTTATTTAGTTAGTGTAGACATTAGTCTTACAATTAATTGAAAAACAAATAGGAAACAAAAGAGTTTTTGAAAAACAAAATATCTTCAATAACTATATGGCACTTCCAAGATAAACTATGCTTAGATAACATCATATCAGAAACGTTTTGTTGCCCATTTCAATAACTACTTGATTTAGTTTCTTCCTCTTATTGTAGGCATGCTTTCCTTAATAACCAATGCCTCAAACAACTAACTATCATCACCTAATAAATGCATAGCTATTGCTTGTAAAAGATTCACATTTTTGTCATGATAAACTGATTAGACATCAACTTTGTTGGTATGAAGTACTCTTAGAAATTAGGAATTTATGGCTGTATCATAGAGTCAATGAATATCATTGACCACAAAATTACAATCGTCATAATAGCAGATTTTATACCAAAAATAGGAGAGCTTGATTATGTATAAATACCCATGTTTGAAGGAAAAAATAACCTAGAATATTTCTTTCTTATTGACAATATGGTATCAGAGCAAGTTTTCAATTCCCATCCTCCTCTATACAGATAACACTGGAGCCAATAACATCTTATAACACTGATATAGCTGGTGAAGATTTGCACTCACCAGAAACCCCTGAAACCTCTTCTTTATCTATCTTATCAGAACTCATTACCAGAATGATGGAAATCCTATCTAAGAATGCCAGCACCATTGAAATTCATAAACCAGTCACAGGTATCAATCTATATGAAATAGACAATGCTCATGGCCAATGGATTCTTGACTCAGGAGCCTCTAACCATATGACCTATGATGAAAATGACATCTCCCAAAGATCTAAACCTAGAAGAACCAACATTACAAATGCCAATGGAAAAATTTCCCCAGTAACAAGGGCTGGTACAATAATAGTGGCACCTAATATGCCATTATCCAATACTCTTCTTATTCTATCTCTTTCTCATAAATTAGTATTTGTAAGTCAACTTACCAAAGATTTGAATTGTGTTGCAATTATTTATCCTAATCTTTTCCTTCTTCAGGATATTCTAATAAAGGAGATTATTGGATGTGGTATTGAGAAGGGGGGACTATACTATTTGATGGATGTAAAGATCGGTAAATCATGTCATACCGCTCATCAGAATATGTCCAAGGAGGAGTAAGGTTGGCTTTGGCACTGTTGTTTAGGTCATCTGTCATTTAGATATTTGAAACATGTTCTTCCAGATTTACTTTCAGATATGGCAATTTCTCAATTTAAATGTGAAACCTGTACTTTTGTGAAAAGCCATCGGGCCACTTATCCTTTGAGTTTTAAGAAAAGTACCATTCCTTTTTCCTTAATCCATATTGATGTGTAGGGACCATCCCCGAAACCTAATATACATGGCTATTGGTGGTTTGTGATTTTTTTTTTTGATGATTGCACACGAATGACGTGGTTGTATTTGTTGAAACATAAGGATGAGGTTTTCAATACCTTTCAGTCTTTTTATAACATGGTTTGTACACAATACTCCACCAAATTATAGGGTCATTGTTCCGATAATGGTAGAGAATATGTTAACACGCAATTTAATGGCTTCTTTCGTCAACATGGAATGATTCACGAGAAATCATGTTCTCATACTCCCCAATAAAATGGAGTAGCCGAATGGAAAAATCGGCATATTCTTGAGACTGCTGGAGCTCTTCTTATTGGGGCTAATATGTTTGGGCATTATTGGGCAGAGGCAATTATGCCTGCAATTTATGTTATCAATAGGCTGCTAAAAAAGGTTCTTGAAATGAAAACTCCTCTTCAAGCATTATCTCATTTTGTAACACTGCCCTCAATCTTGATGATGCCACCACGCGTGTTTGGGTGTGTTGTATTTGTTCATGTCCAAAAGGATCATCGCACAAAAATTGATCCTCGTGCTGTGAGGTGCGTTTTCTTAAGCTATGGCCTACATAAAAAAGGATATCACTACTTTGATCCCACTCATAAGCGAACATATGTCACTATAGATGCAACATTTTTTGAAACTAAAATGTTCTTTACTACTAAGCTCTCCACTTCACCTCATCAGGGGGAGAATTCTAGTGAAGAGGTGAGTTGGATGAGATATGAGTAGCTAGGCTTTAATGAAAATGACATTCAAAATGAGTCAGAGACAATTTCTTCAAATGATGATAATGAAAATGGCATTCAAAACGAGTCAGAGACAACTTCCTCAAATGATGACGTGTTCCCTTCTTCTCCAATAACCACTAGTCCATCTCCTGAGAATATCACTGAGGTAAGTTCTCCATCATCCCTCTAATGTCATAGATACTGTTGCTCCTATCCCCAGTTATAGATTACCTTACAGGCATAATCGTGGTGTACCCCCAAGTCGGTACTCTCCTGAGATGGAAGAACGGCGATCTAAATATCCTATTGCCAATTACATGTCCACTGGATTACTATATCAATCTTTGAAAAGCTTTGCAAATAATATCTCATCTCAACTCATCACATTCCCATTAATGCAGAAGAGGCATTACAAGATCCTAGATGGACTCAAGCCATGAAGGAAGAGATGGAAGCCTTGTTGAAAAATAAAACATGGATTCTTGCTACATTACCAGAAGGGAAGAAGACAGTAGGGTGCAAATGGGTATTTTCAATTAAATACAAAGCACATGGATCTGTTGAAAGGTACAAAGCTAAAGTGGTTGCCCAGGGTTACACACAAAAATATGGAGTCGATTATCAAGAAGGTCTCCAGTGGCAAAATTGAACACAATTAGAGTTTTATTGTCCCTTGCAGCAAATCTTGATTGGCCTTTACATCAATTTGATGTAAAAAATGCCTTTCTCCATGGTGACCTTAAAGAAGAAATTTATATGGATATCCCTCCTAGATATGTGGTCGACTATGACAATAAGGTTGTTTGTAAGTTGTAGAGAACTTTATATAGGTTAAAACAGTCACCTCAACCTTGGTTTGGAAGATTGAGTGTCGCAATAAAGAAATATGGTTATCGACAAAGTAACTCTGACCATACTTTATTCTTGAAACACCAATAAGGCAAGACTACAGCTCTAATCGTCTACATTGACGATATGATCATTACAGGAGATGATATAGATGAGATAGCAAAGCTTCGATCTCAGTTGGCATCAGAATTTGAGATGAAGAATTTGGGAGGACTCAAATACTTCTTGGAGATTGAAGTTGCTAGATCCAATCAAGGGATATTTCTTTCTCAACGGAAATATGTGCTAGATTTATTAACTGAAGTCAGGTTATTGGACTGCAAACCAGCTGATGTACCTATAATTCAAAATCACTGACTTAGAGAATACTCAAATCAAGTGCCAACAGACAAAGGAAGATACCAGAGGCTAGTTGGTAAGTTAATCTATTTATCTCATACCCGACCTGATATTGCTTATGCAGTCAGTGTAGTTAGCCAATTCATGTATTGCCCTAGCGAAGATCATATGAATGCGGTCATTCAGATTCTTCGATATCTAAAATCATTGCCTGGTAAAGGCATTTTGTTCTCTAAGAATGGTCATCTAAATATTGAAGGGTATACAGATGCGGATTGGGCTAGAAATATTTTAGATAGAAAGTCAACTTCAGGTTGTTTCACATTTGTCGGTGGTAATCTTGTTACATGGAGAAGTAAGAAGCAGAAGGTAGTGGCGTTATCAAGTGCGCAAGCAGAATTTAGAGGAATGGCAAAAGGGTTATGTGAACTTCTTTGGCTTAGAAATTTATTGTTTGAGATTGGATTTCCTCCCAAATGCGAGATGGATTTATTTTGCGATAACAAAGCAGCTATTGATATTTCTCATAATCCGATATAGCATGATCGAACTAAGCATGTGGAGGTTGATTGACACTTTATCAAACAGAATCTTGAAGAAAAGACAATTCGGTTTCCCTTTGTGAAATCAGAAGATCAGTTAGCAGATATCCTAACTAAGGCAGTATGTAGCAAGAATTTTCATAACTCACTTAGCAAGTTGGGCATGATAGATATCTACGCACCAACTTAAGGGGGAGTGTTGGCGTGAAGGACTCCTAGAAATTAGGAATTTATGGCTGTATCATAGAGTCAATGAATATCATTGATCTCAAAATCACAATTGTCATTATAGCAGATTTTAGGCCAAAAATAGGAGAGCTTGATTATGTATAAATACCCATGTATGAAGGAAAAAAAAAAAAACTAGAATATTTCTTTCTTATTGACAATAAACCCATCTTCTAAGGCATAATTGTGAACAAGCAAGATTGAAGGACAATTACTTTATCAGTAAAGAGTAGGCGCAACTGGAAGAAGAAAACAGGTTGTGAACCCACGGGATGAAATTCTTTGTGACTTGAGCGAGGTGTGATCATATGGACGGATCACGATACGTCATCTACAATTATTGGAGCACCATAGGAGATCATAGACAAAGATCACAAGGCGTGAACTTTGTGACTTGTTTGACAACTTTATTTTGTAATGTTGATTTTTATTGTAATTTGTATCTTTTATTTGTATTCTTTCCTTATGTGTTTAATGTAGAAAAGCACTACTAATAGGTTTGAAAACATCATTGCAAGTGGGTGGAGTTTTTTTTTTTTTAATTTTTTTTTGGTTCGATGATTGAGATTGTTCTTGAGAGTGTTTCCTCTATTTTCATGTTTTATCATTCTTTTTAGATTACGGCAACAACATCCTCTTTGTGTTAATCATCTATGTGGCATATTGGATGCTTGATTAAAAAATCTTGTTATCATAATTCGTGAATCATATCAAATTAGTTGTAGTTTGATTAGTTTTTAGATTCGTACGTCATGTCATCTCTAGAAATTGATCGAACCCTAGTTTGATTATTGAATTGGTGCATAATATCCACTTCGATATTCATTCATATCTTTTTATTTTTCAGTTATTCTATAAACAGGTGAAAAAAAAAAAAAAACAATAGGCTAAAACTCAAGAGGAGGCTTAATTGAGTTTTAAGGACAAATTGATCTTTTTTTCAAAATTAAGCACTAAATGCAACAATGAGTATAATTAAGATAATGATAAAATAACAATAAGTAAGGAAATTAAAAGAGATAGGAATAAAGAAGATCAAGCTCAGATTTAACATGGAGTTTGGATCATTACCTACTCTCCATGAACATACAAGGCCTCTAACTGAGAATTTCACACCACTTTATTAATTTCTTAATCCAAACTCCAAGAGTTACACATAGACAAACTTGACAACACAAGTTTCATGCTCACAACTCTCAACATAAATCACAATCTCAACTCAGAACATAAAACTTAATCTTAAGGATTATTGGTATAGTACTTTTAACTTTCGATACTTTGCAACTTATAGCTCATAAACACTGCACTTTAAATCTCTCTAAATAGTATCAAATTAAGACAGAAGAGATAATGAGAATGATGGACAATAAGAGTACAAAAGAATATTGGAATGTCGCAATAAAAGATCAACTCTTTATTGTACTTGGTCGGGTTAATGAGCATTTATATTAACTCATTCAATTATTTCCGTTATAGTGTATTAAATGCTCCAACGGCTAGTTGAAACAAGTTTACCATCACGACGGTATCACCTTCTTACCATCATGCCGATAAGCCAAACATCTATTAGTATGTATATTAGCATGCTGATACCTTGATTAGAAAGTATTCCATCTTCTTATCTAGCCAACTTCATCGTCGAGCTAGTAGTGCTTTGGATTCGTTAAGCCAGTATGCTAATTTCACCTAATCTCAACTTTTAAACAAAACAAAAAACAACCACACTCTACAATCTAACTCCAAGAAAGCTTGTACATCATTTAAAAACTAAATGTCTTATAGAGTTTATTGTTATTTATAATTATCATGCAAGATAATTGTTTTTTTCCAATTAACTCACTATAATCAAATAATAACAAGTTTAGTCAGACACTTTTTGTTTTATTCTCATCAAAATCAAATAATGAATCTTAAGTTCAATAATCTCCCTCTTTTTGGTGAGGACAAGATTCTTATACATTAAAAACTCCTTCTCAATCTAATACCTTAATTAAGCATTTTGTTTCAAGATATTTAGCAATTAAGTAAGATTAAGAGAATGCTTGAAAGTAGAGAGTATTGATGTGCTACGGAACCAAGTCTCACTTCTTAATAGCTTCATAAATTAGATATATTAATCTTTTAATAAATCAAGATAAGACAAAGTTATAAGTTCAATATCAAGATATGCTACATAAATTCATATGAGTTTAATATCATCTTTTGAGCATCTATTATCAACTCAACGTAATATCACCTTTTAGACTCTCTTAAAAGACTTGAATATTTCTCTCCCTTTAGTCTTATCAAAAAGAGGAGTATTCAAGCGATTAAGAGGAATGAGGATTTAAGTCAAAATTTCGATATAATCCTAGCTTAAGCTTTAAGATATACCCCCTGCAAAAAGAAGAGCAAAGGAACTACAATACGCAAAAGGAGTAGTCCATCAATAGAGTAGCCAGCAACAACTTCCAAGAGCAACAAAAGTTAATCAAACAAGTAAGAGGCATCCATGCCTAATACAAAGAGGTTTATGCATCAAGAAACATAAATGATCTTAACATAATCAACAAAGGCCATCAAGGACTAAAATCCAACAAAGACATGAGAAAGGAAACATAAAGTGACCAGAGGCTAAGTTTATAAAACAAAACATAAAGTAACTTAAGAAATAAATTAGAGTTAGCAACTTAATTAGTAAATGGATCATCATCCTTAATTGGAAGAGGAAAAGGGTCAAGAAGGGTAGTAATAGTATAGCTAGAAATGATTGTAGAGGGTGTAAGACCACAAGAGGTTCTTAGAGGCATTTTGGTGAACACTTGGTGAATGGAACTTAAGGTGTAAGGGTTTGAAGTGTAAGAAGTTGAATGAGAGAGAAGGTAATAGGATGGTAGAAGTGTGTGTGTAAGTAGTATGATGGTAGAATAGAGGGTGTAAGGCATTGTGATAGTAGGAGTGTAGGTGTAAGGTATCGTGACGGTGGGAGATGGGTTTGTTAGAGAGAAAAGGATGCGTAGGATGAGAGAGAGAGAGAGAGAGAGAGGAGTGATTATGATGAGATAAGAGTGGAGAATCAAGGATTTAGAGATGATTTGTGTAAAAAAAAAGGGTTTCGATTATTGAGTATGAATTAGATGAGCTTAGGGTTGTAAGGTTATAGATGAACCCTCCTAAATAGGAGTTAACCATAGTTAGAAACTGAAGGGAAGATCACCAAGCAAAAATGGTTCATGTGTTTAGAGTTTGAACACCTTGTAATTTAGTGTCCAAGGTAACATGTATGATTTTTAAGGAGAATAAATCTACATGTCAAGGAATTCAATCATCAAATGTAGAGCCATTGCTTTTGAAGCCTGGAGTTGATGGTAATTACAAGTATTTATGCTTTCATCTTTTACCTTTCTAATTAATATATTTCAATCCATTGATGAGATTGCTAGGTAGTGTTGGGTGCTACAATTCTATTATACTTGTTAGTCCATATAAAATGTTTGTTGATATTATCATTGAATTTATTTATGACTATTTGAATTGGTGTGTCATTATTCTTACCATTGATAATGTTGCCAAGGAGTTGATAGTACATGATAGTGAGCTAATATGGACACTCTAAAAGATTAAATTTTTATAGGATAATATAGAATTCTATGGACAAGCATGTGGACAATCTTTTGGATAAATTAAGAATTGGCTTCTACTAAGGAACCAGGTGATTATCATTATTTACTATGCCTTTACTTGAGTTTGATGTTCTGTAGATTCACATGATTTTGGTAGACAGAATGCATAATGATTCACAAGAGTTCAGATTGGATTTGTTGAATTTGTTGTGAAACCACAAGTTGTATGGAATGATTATATTACAAATGATTATTATTAAGTGAGTTGATTTTTCAATAATGATGAGTTGTTATGGCAACTATTGGTAAAAATGGCATTTTCAAAGCATGCGTTGAGACATTTGATGAGGAGGAGATTGGGGTTAGGCATAATTGGATATTCTTGGCAAGTTTAGGTTTGATCTAGTTGGATTTAGATTTTCCATGATTTGTGTCGAATCTTTTTTATTTTTTTTAGGATGGAGGTAATGATGAGAATGTCGATCGGTGTTCTAAGGTGTGATTGTAAACAAGCAAGGATTGAAGGACAATTGCTCCATCAAAAAGATCATTAGCAATTGAAAGAAGATTATGGAGTCTAAACCTAGGGTGTGAACTTCTCTATTACTTAAGCGAGGTGTAATCATGGGTGAGTATCACGAGGTACGATCCATGATTGTTAGAGTGTCACAAGAGATCACAAGCAAAGATCACAAGGCATAAACTTACCCATGAGCATGACTTTATTTTGCAACGTTGATTTTATTGTAATTGTACTTTTTATTTGTATTCTTTCCTTATGTATGTTTACCCAAGAAAAACACTATTGATAGGTTTATAAACATCATTGTTAGTAGATAGAATGTTTTGAGATTGGTAATTGAGATTTTTCTTGAGAGTAAAGTTCTCTCTATTTTGTTCTCTCATCAATTTTTTGGATTGTAGTGATGACATCCTCTTCATATTAGTCATTTATGTGTTATATCAGATGCTTGATTGGAAAACTTGTTAGTATAATTTGTAAGTCATGTCTTATTGTATTTGTAGTTTGATTAATTTCTAGATTTATGCATCTTATCATCTCTTGGAATTGATTAAAACTCCAATTCAATCATTCTATTAGTGCATCATATGCAGTTTGATATTTGTTCATATCTTTTATTTTCATTTGTTCTATAAAAAAAAAATAAACTATAAAAATACTTCATTTTATTGTTTTAAAACCCTAAAGTTCCTATTGTTAGAGCCAAAACTTGAATAAAAAGTATTTTTGATGATAAACCTGAAGTAAAAGGGATTTTGATGATAACAAAGTATATATTAGTATGAATAAGAGGGAATTTGTTATTGCTAATCAAGCTACTTAGTGTATAGTACAATAATTATATTCTTGAAGATACTTGAGAAAAATAAGAATCAAAAAATGAAAAGTTGACAAGATTAGAAGCAATGTAAAGAACTAGAATTTATGAAACAAGTATGAATAGTGAACGTAAAATCAGAATCAACTCTCTTTAGAAGTTGATCAAAAGAAAAGAATTATACATGTCCTCATTAACGAACTAGTGGCACAAGGCATAGCTAAATTATTTTAAAGATGAAGGAAGAAAGAAAAAGTATTGACCATAAGACAAGATCGACTAGAGGTACAAGACTAAATAAAAACCATATATTGTAAGTGCATAAGATATACTGAAAGCAAAATATGATTAGAAGCATGTTACAAGAAATAACATGTCAAGACACAGCACCTTAGAGATATATTTGGATAATATATTTGATCAAGCCAAGGATACAAAAGGAATACTTATGAAGATTTAGAAGTGTGTCATACAATAGATTAATGAAAATTTCCAAGTATATGAAGCAACTACAAGGAAAGTACTGTATGACAGATGAGCATATCTACTATGATAGCAAAGAAAGAAGATTACAAAGATTTGAGAAAGCAACAGCTATTACCTTATTGAGAACACTTGAACATTAGAGTCACAACTATTTAAGAATGATGTGATTAACAAAAAGAAGATGATATAAAGGTAAAATAAAGAAAAGTTTAAAAGCTAAGCAAATTTTTGTGATATTATAGAGTTTAGTTGAGCTTACACACATATATCTAATTTGAGAAAAAAGCTCACAATTTCAAATTATATATTGCTTAGCAACTATGCGAAAGTGTGAGAAAATCCATTGTAGTCCTCAAGGGAGCGACTAATCTCTTTAAAAATTAGTGCGTAACTATTTGAGAGAACTTAAGAAAGAGATTTTGTAAATTGCAAATTAGAGGTAACGCAAGATCGTATGAATTGTTGACCTTTGTGTAAAGTTTTGTTCAAATAATAGAAGTATGACGTAGATAATTATAACTTTAGCGACAGGTTAGAAGAGTTGATTGTTGCTTAAGGCGAAACCATTATATGTGATTACTTAATTTTCTGATCTCTACACTCTTTTATTTACTTGCAATCTATTTACTGTTTGCATGATATATCACTTAATCGTTTGAGTGTTTGTGCATTATATGGTCATAAGCATATAGAGTTGTTTGAATAGTTAACCTATTTGAAAGATCACCTTATCAAGTACTAATTTAGTTTTTGCACACAAATATCTTATTTGAATTTGTTAATATTTTTGATATGTCAAGAATTAAGAGTAAGTTTGATATGAGTTATTAATCTTGAACATCAATAAGTAAATATTGGTTAAGTTTTAAAATTCTGCAATAATTAATCCAATATCTTTTCTTGATTGTTCACTGGAATCAATAATTGATATCGAACCTTGGTATAAATAAGAAGATATAAAATGAAAATACTAATAATATGACCTATAGTTTTAACTTTGTAAAAACTTGTAAATTTGATATTTACGCTGTATTATTCTCAACAGAGAAAACTTTTGTTATGAAATTTAAAATTCTTTTGATGAGTTTTCCAAGAAAATGAAGGGGTTAGGATCGAGTTTGTAAATTTATTAAGATGAAGGATGATCTTGCAAATTGATAAAGCTTTTCAAAACTGAAACTTATAGTTTCTTGGAAGTATAAAGTGATATCCTTAAGGCTTGTGTATTATATACATTCCTGCATAGATTAATTGAATCCTTAATATTAATTTTAGAAACTTTCAAAACCATAAGCTTACCTAGTATATTTATATAAAAGCTATCAAAGGTATAAGTATATCTATAAGTTCATCATCATTAGTTTCCTAAAATTTAAATATAATTATTATAATTTTCTTTAGTAAGATCTTAATCTAAAAACTCCCTTCGAGAAAATGGAAACTTCAAAGGACTACAAGTATAAGAGATTAAAGTGTGAGCATATTACGTTGGTTTCACCAAAGTGCTATATTTCGATTTTTACTCTATCTTGTTTAGGATATGTAGGCCAAATTTGTGACCCTATTAAAAACTTCAATGAAAGAATGGTGTGAGGCCAAGTGGATTTATTTTGCTATTGAGATAATGAACTATTATGCTTGTCTATACTTATAAGTAAATTGTAGTTTACATGTGTTTGAACTTATTTGCTGAATAAGTACTTGAGTGTATCATATGTCTTAATGTTGTGAAACATTTATGTTTTCCATTGAATACTGAATGTTTGGGATATGGTCTTATTTTATCACCAATAATTAGATATAAGATGGTTATGCTAAAGAATCTTAATCGAGACACGCACTACACAATGCATATATTGATGGCCACTTAGCAATCTTTAGTAACCATGGTAGGTGGTGAATAGAGCTTAGGCTTACTCCTTTTTTGATTAGTAGATTAGCTTTAGGGTTGTCATGGTGGGGGAATATCTAACATGATAGAGACTATCAAGATGAGTTTTCGCAAAAGTCCCAAATAGTAGTTGATTATAAAAGGGATACTATACTTGCAATCATAAAATATTAGCATGCATCTTTTTCACAAATAATGTGACATCGGTGGATGTGCATTGTTGCTTTCATAATTGACTTGTTATAGATAATAAAATTTTGAATGGATATAACTCGTAAATCGGGTGGTATTTACTCAAAAAACATTTTTATGACTTATCAAACGATACACAGCAACATATTATATAATATCTTGTGATTCTCCATATGCCATAATTATTTTTTTATTAAATTATTTATTTTTATTTCAACTTGCCTTGAAATTTTGAAAAATATGACTATATTTTATAGTGTTTCTTAAAAACTAATAATCTTTTCCATTTTTTAAAATTCATATATCTTGATCTTACAATCAAAGGTCAGTTAGTATAGGATGAATATGATATAAAAACTTACTAATGTCATACTCTCTAAGTACAATTTTACAAAATTTGAAATTAAAACTTATCCTCTAATACCCTAAAACAGTTCTAGAACTTATACTTCATAAAACTTATAGGGTATAGAATATTCTATATAATTTTTATATGTTTAATATATTTTTATAATATTAAAATTTTGAGGTAAATATTCAACAACTTGAACTCATCAATATCAACATTCTACTCATTTAAACTATATAAAGGAACACTTTTTACGATTTTGAAAAGTGATATTACAAAAATCTAACTTATAGGACATCCTAAACAAATGTGACAAAATAACGCATTCGTGAAAAAATTATCCCTTCGTCTTTTTAGGCACTACATTTATTAGAAGTTCAGTCCACTTACTTGAAACACCAAATCCACTACAACTAATTTACAAATACGGTATTTCATGAAAAACATAACAGAAAATATAGGATCATTAATTGGGGAAGAAATATGATAAAAGAGTCCAAAAATGGAAAAGTGAAACTAAGATCTAAGTGAGGCAAAAGTGATAAAGTAAAAAATTGTTTATGGTTTTTCTTGAATGATGTGCTTGAGATATAGTCTATTCCTTTAGTCCTTTTACTTTTTTAGTATAATATAGAAGGTGAGAATATAATGATGTTTTACATCATTATTACTTTATAATAATTTTTGTAGGGTAAGTACTTTCTTGAAATTTGTACCTTGTATAATTTAGAATATAAGTTATATAGTGCATGTAGATATCGAAATATCATACCCATATCCTATATTGTCAAAGTAGGTTTTACGAAATTATATTTATGACCTTCAATATCACCTAAGATCTACTTTCAATACCACCTAGGATCTGCTTTATCAAGTAGGTATTACAACGAACAAGGTATAATAAGATTACCTCCTCATACTTAATTCTGGTTATAAAATTTTAATTATCCTTAAAGATTCGTAACATCAAATTTTGTTAGAATATGATTAAAAGGAAATAAAAAACTAGGCGTAAATACTAACGGATATATACCAAATATTATACTACAATGAAGATATACCAAATTATCATTAGTTATGTAATTTCGATTATTCATCATGTCTACTTTCACTTCAGAATGATCAACTTGTTGCATGCTGTGCGTTCCCTACATCTGCTGTTCCAAATTGTAACATGGATGCTCAAATTCCCATTCAAAATTTTGAAATGTATTATTACCTAGTCGTCCTCGTTCCATTGTCGCTTTCTTCTCAATGAATTGTTTGAGGATGGTGCAAGTGGTTTGGAGAGTGTCGTCTTTATTCACTTGGTTTTCCCCCCCTTTTTCAGGGTTATTCGTCGGTGGAATCGGCCCGACGCGACGGGAAAAGATGGGCTCCGGTTCAGAATCCGATCCGTGATAAGGTCTTATTAGTAGCAATATTATACTATAAGGTGATGAGGGTGAAGGAATTGCAGCATAGCACCATTATGATGGCATCTAAGATTTGAAAAGGAAATTTTTGATTTTTGATTTGGTAAGGAACTGCTTCTTAGGCCTTTGTTAAGATGCCAAGAAATAAGGAAAGCCACATTCTCTAGAGTTTTTTTCTCCCTATACAAATCAATTTGAAAAACACGAGTCGCTTTCTTTTAGGCACTCAAAAGTACCAGGGGTTAGGCACATGATTTTTACTTTTGTTGTATATTTTCAAGGTTATTTATGTATTGGTTGGTTCTACTTCTGCAAGGATCTTGTTCATATTGTGTGCTTTATTTATTTTGCCTGTGATCGAAAATCGATCAAAACATGAAACTATTTTTTAAAAACACAAAATAATTTCTTGAAGGATATCCTTAGCACAGACTTTTTGTTATTTTTAATAAATCTTTTGAATAGATATAATTCTTTATTAAAAATGGTTCTTTCTGATTTTGGTAAATTACAAATATACCCTTTTATAGTTTCTCCAAGTGTCCTTAGCTTGCTCGTCATTAAAATTTAGCATTTTAAACTCTTAACATTTTTCATAACAGTGCTTTTCTTCCTTAAATGACCAATTTGTCCCTTAGTAATAAGAAAATGGATTTTCATGCTTTTAATTGTTTCAGAGGTTAAGTATTTATGGAACATATGCCGTTCAATCCAATAAAATCAAAACCTCTATCAAACCATCTTTGATTCTTCAACTCAAAATTTGTGATACCTTAATCAGGCCATCCCTTCAAAGATAAAAGGTTTAACATATATATAAAAAAATAAGGGATATATTTATAATATACCCTTCCTAAGTTTCGGGTTGAAATTCGTTAAACAAACTCTCTTTGACTTTTATTTCCCATAATTTCCCTTTTTTCTCCCCTTCCTATTTTCCCTTTCTATTATGAAACCTAAAATACCAACTGAAACCAATGAAAAGTTACTAAAGTTATTCATTTGAAAATCATATATCATCTATTACTTCGTATTAACGATTAAATTTGATGAGATCTGACCAAAATCCAATTCAAAGTTCAACCTAGCTCGATCATTTAAAATTTGCATATCCCATGATTTGTTCCCACAGGGCAACATTTATGTCATCATATTAAGTGCATGTAGGTCAAAACGTAATCATTTTTGAAAATGTATAATTAAAAATATATTACAATTTCAATTTTGTTTTCATCTAAACAATCCAATGAATTATCACCAAAATTCTTATAATTTAATGGAATAAATTTTAATATTTTAAAAGGATTGAGTAGTTTCAATTTGGCCAATCCTTACCATTCTAATATATACATTAGTTGAGGAGGTCAAATCTCAGGTCATATTTTTATGAGATGTGATATTGTCACATTTGCTAAGCTCAGATATATAACATAGTTGAAAGCCAGAGTGTGAAAATAAAATTTTTTATTAGTCCCAAATGGGGATACATATAAAAAATGAAAAATCTCTTAATTTGACATCTTAAAAAGTATTTTAAAAGAGATCATTAATATCCTCATATAGAGAAAACCAATTACCAAGACTTAGGAAAAATTAACCTGTAAGATTATTAAAAAAAAAAACCTAGGATTGAAAAGTGGACTCAATAATTGTTGCAAATGACATGGGCGTGTTAGCAACTGTCCACTATTTAACTAAAAAGATGGCAAATGAATCCTCCCCATTTAATTTTTCTTAATTTTCTTATATTTATTCCTTATGCTACTACATGCAATCAATATTTGAGATTAAATGGAAGATAATGATATTACGATAATATTATAAGGCATTTCAAAAATCAAGATAATGTTAACTATTAATTTATAAATTGAGAAAAATTGAGGAAAAGTGAATTGAGATAATTCAAATACAAAAGTATAAATAATTAAGATGGTTAGTACGTACAAGACATTCATCATATAATTCAAAAAGAAAGTTTTTGGTTTAATTATCATAGCTCGAAGCCTTTAGCATCGTCTTATTAACCATGAAACCGATATTTTGAAAATAATATATATATTTTTTATCAATCTAATTATTACCGATATGCCTGTACATGATAAAGCAAGCCTAAGTCTTTCACCAAACACTAAATAAACTTTAAAAAGTTATTTATTACTTTAACTTGGGTGTTTTCGACAGGAAAAAGGCACAGATGGCGACGCTGATTATACATGCTCCCACCATCACGTTCACGGGCATCACAATCACAAGAGAGGACATGCTGGCCTGCAGAGTTTGAGGTTCCTTGAACTGAGATTATATCATACATTGTTCCAAACTTTGAAATGGTTTTGGTGTCCCAAAGTCGAAGAATTTGAACCAATCGATTTCAATCCAAAAAAATTTACTTATTCTTGGTCTTTCTTATGAGAAAGGCATAAGTTAGGAAAATGAATTGTATCTAATATTTTGGATATAATAGCAATTCATTGGGAGCAGCCAATTGGTGTTTAAAATTTAACTAAATACTATAATAACAATTTTATATGGAATATAAGGAGGATGGTGTGATATCCTATGATTATGTATCTTGTATGAATTGTGGAAGATTATGATATTAGTTTATGAGGCCATAGTGATAAATATTTTATTAACACATAATTGCAACTTTTAGGGGAGTATCACCAATGTTCTGATTCCTTATATGTTTTCAAGATGATCTATAGTTAGTAGATAGCTTGAATTATATGCTGAAAATGGAGAAGACCTAGGCTCAATTGTAAAGTCTCATGATGAGAATGTTGCATATTTAAGGAGAGGGGATTGTGACATCCTATGGTTAAGTATTTTATATGGATTATAAGTGGTTGTTATATTAGTTTATAAGACTACGGTGGTTAATACTTTGACAATACATAATATTTGTTAGTTTGATTATTTATTACTTTTGGCTTGGGACGTTACAATGGAATAGACATTCCCTTAAGTGAACATGCAATTACACTCTAGTGGTATAAACAATAATTTCTCGATGAATGGTATCAATAATTGTTGTTAACTAAAAAGGAAAAAAAGAAAAATCTCAAACTTTTGTCCCTCCAAACCCATAAACCTTTTCACGTATAACTTTGGAAACTTTCTTTCTTCAACTACCTTTTCAATACAATGAAATGAATACATGTCATATATGATTAAGTTGGAATAATTCTCATCTTAACGAAAAATTAAGACACAATAGATTTGGTCTCTCCTTTTTTTGACCAATTACTATTATATTACAACTATTGGAATAAGAAAGACTGAAATTAGTTCATTTCATGGAAAAACTAAATTTATATTACTAAATTAAACTACCTTGGCATATTTCTTATTTCAAATGTAGCTTTTGGATATTTAAAGCATTATTATTCTCATCTTAGTGAAAGGTAAGCCATTGAAAATTTGAAATTGCACATAAATTATGCCCAATAGGAAATGGAAAAGAATTATATTAATATCAAATACAAATTGATATTCAGGAATGGGCAATGGTAAATAGAAATCAACTGAAGAGAAAGAGAAGAAAAGAAAGGCTTCCTTCTACCTTCCTCATGTTCAAATATACACAACTTAAGGGAAAAATCTTTCTTTCTCCACTTTATAGTTTTATACCACTTCATAATGATTTCTTCATCGATAATCTAATCGTAGCTTTTGGTACAATCATTTTGTCTTTGATATATGACATGTTCCTTTCTTAAATAGAGTACCTCCACCACACTTTCACCTTTTACTCATTGGAATAATTAGCCACCAATCTTATTGCGTTCAATATCTTTAGTATTATAGAAACATGATTTCATATGGAAAAATTA
Source organism: Lumnitzera littorea (assembly GCA_024138015.1). NCBI lineage: Eukaryota > Viridiplantae > Streptophyta > Magnoliopsida > Myrtales > Combretaceae > Lumnitzera > Lumnitzera littorea. The sequence continues at coordinate 4,585,458 of JAMXBB010000007.1, read as the reverse complement.
TATATTTAGTAATGTTACTTATGTATTGCCTATATGATATAATACATTTCTATCAATAATTATAATTCTTATTCTTTTCTTTTTCCTATCATATATATCCAATGGACAATAACTAATTTGGTGCCTCTTAATGATTTTTCACACAAACCTATTTTTGATTCAAATATATGAGTACAAGGGAATCGGCCTTAATCAAGAGAGGTTTTATGGATTTAGGGTTAGGAAAGACTGGAAAACATATTTTAGAGCAACACGAGCCCATCCTCTTCTAATTCTAATTTTGATGATTCATCATCTATTATTACTTAAGAGCCACTTGGAGAGGGGTTACAAAAGATGCAATCAAACATATAAGAACATATTAAAAAGAGAAAGGGAGAGTTGTTAAAAAAAAAAAGGGAGAAATAAAGAGAGCAAAAGTAGATGTATAAAAAGATGAAAAAGCAAAAAGAGTAAGCACTACGAGAAAAACTGAAGGCAAAGTATAAAAAACATATCGCTGTTATGTTTTCTAAACTAACCAAGCTTTGAGGGAAACGACCTTGATATGCTTAAGATGGTTATTTTAGATTTATTGGATTGATGCTTCTAAATTGAGTAGTCAAATGAGTAGAGTGCAAAAAATAAAGACGTTTCTACTATCACTATTCTATTTTTATGATAGCAAACATTACTAGAGTCACTAATTCATATTATTTTGAAAAGTTAAGGTGCTAAACAAACAAAATTAAAAAAAAAAAGGAGAGTAGAAAAATACATATACTTTTATGACTTGTTTACTTAAAGGTAATAGAAAGGGAGTAGGATAATTATTCCTATTAATCATCTATTACCTTGTTTACTTAAGAAAATGAGAAGGGAATCATGATTCCTTAGGCTTCTATTCTCACTTAATTTGGAATAAAAATTACCTCAGAAGAAGTGAACATTTTATTCCCTTTATAGAGATAATAAAAGGTTCAAATATTATGACTATTATATCATCATTAAACTGTTATTTTTTAGATTAATTCAATGGTTATTTTCTAAAATGATTAATAGGGTAATTATATTCTTATTTTCAATTTAATATTACAATTAATGAAGTGAATTAGACACCTATACAATAAATTAGACAAAGTAAATGCTGAAATAAAAGTTCCTAATTTAATTCTAATAATAATAATTCCCAAGACATAATTTTTCTATTCCCGATATATTCAATTTCCTCCAAGTAAATAAACCGTTATTATCATTATTATGCCACAATACAAATAAGAGATATTTTCATATTTATTAATACGTCATTAATTTAATTATACAAATACCAATTATATAAAATTAATTACATACAATTACTTATAATAAATACGATTTGATTTTATATTGATGTCACATTTATTACATGTGACATATATTAACTCGATATTGATGTTGTATATAATAAATGCGGCATACTAGCTAGTACAATATAAAAACAAACAAACACTTGTTTCAAGAATTAAGCCTACAACCTAATGGAATGCAAGGCTATACGGTTTCACTAGACTATATCATTGTCTTAATCATGTGTTTAAGACAAACAATAAATAAACCTAATAAAATTGCATATATTAAATACGTTTTATCGAAGTATATAACTTTTTATGTCGCATTTACTACATGCAAATTTTTTTTTTATTTTAAGCAAAAATTACATTTCTTAGATGCGATTTTGCAATTGTATTTAGGTAATTAATGTTATGTCATTTATATTTATATATATATTTTTTAGAATTAGTAAACATATATTACATTCATGCAAATATAAAGGACTTGAATGATTTATTTAGAATATAAAAGACTTAAATAAATTTGAATAACAACATAGAAAGGTTAAATAACTTATTTAAAATATAAACAGTTTCCATTAAAATAAAATTGTGTTATTAGATGTACTTTCAATACTATCTACATATCCTTTATCTCTCTCTCTTTTTTTTCCCAAACATATCCACCATCCACATATTCATTATTGGTTTAAGCTTATCCTTTTGAAATAGGGTTGCATTCAAGAAAAAGAGTTGCATGAGAGCATCTTTATTCTATAGGATTTTTAAAAATTTCTTATATTGTCATGTTAATTTCTTTAAGAAACTTTACATTTCATCCATTTCTTATAAAATTTTTTTAATATATTTTTATGTTTTTTTGTGGATTATACAAATTAATTTTTAAATCATTATTTTTAATATTTTAAAGTATAATTTTATTATCAATAAATATAATTTTTTATATATAATAAATATTATCATATTAATTAATATTATATTTTTACAATAATTAACATTTCATTTCATAGATTTTTTTTAGGAAAAGTAGGATTCAGATACTCTTAGTCGGGAAACGTCTCTACGTAAAGGGATTGACATTGTGGTTGAAGGAAGAAAAGACACCAACCTTAAAGGTCATATGAGGACCAATCATTTAAGTTTGAATAGGGTTATTTCGGTAATTTAGATTGTAGGATTCAGACTAAAGGGAGGGGAAATTTCAAGTTGATAAATTAAAGAGGTGAAATTTCAGGTAGATAAATTAAAGGGTTTAGATTTTAGTAGGTCGATGCATAAATTACTAAAACATTTAGAAAGCCATCTTATCAAAGCTTAAAAGAGTGATAATTGAATATTGAAAAAAATAACATTATTATGAAACTTTATACATTATTAAGCAATGTTGATATATTATATATTTGGCATAGTCTTTGTATTATTTAACACGTATATAGTAAGTTAGTTAAAGTTAGCTAGGTAGCTAGTGTATAAATATGAATATGGTTGTTAAAATCACAAGTCAAAAATACGTTTTTACGAATTTATGATTTTATGATTTTTTTAATTAAAATTGATGTAAAATCGTTTATGTGTAGATTTTTAGTGAAGTTATAAACTTTCATATACAATTCTATGAGTTTATGATTTTACCGATTTTGTATGATTTTACCGATTCTATATATTCAAATGAATAGTAGAATCATGATTTTGACAACTATGAATATAAATACTTTCAATTACTCTATTGAAGATAATAGAGAAGCCATTTTTATGTCATTTACTTCCTTCGTTTGTATCTGTTTTCTTCCATAGATGATAGCATGAGCGGAGTAGTGGTACAAGGCTTACAATTGACGAAGTAAAGCTCATTTTCACATGGTATCAGAGCTTCACCTAATAACGATCCTCTAATTCCTCCTTGATTGAATTGGTTTTTTCTTTGCACTGCTTTTGGTTATGGCGAAATAGGTTAGTATCGATCTTTACTATTTGGCTAGTTCGGATAACCTTAGATTTGGTGCTAAGAAGTTTTATTTTTAATGGAAATAATTTCTTAGTATGGAATCAATCAATACGAATAGCCACTTCATAATGCTTTCTTCATTGACAATCTAACTATGGCTTTTAGTATAATCATTTTGTCTTTGATATATGACATGTTCCTTTTTTCAAACAGAACATCTCCACCACACTCTCACCTTTTACTATAGAAAGAATATGCCATCAATCTTAGTAAGTCCGATACTATAGAACTACAGAAACATGATTTCATGTAGAATTTGGTTCCTCTTAATGTTTTTTCATACCAACTAGTTTTGATTTAAATTCATGAGCATAAGGAATTCAGCCATAATTAGAAGAAGTTTTATAGATTTAGGGTGAGGAAAAACCAGAAAACATATTTTGGAGCAATGCGAGCCCATCCTCTTCTAATTCAAATTTTGATGATTCATCATCTATTATTACTTAAGAGCCACTCGGAGAGAGATTACAAAAGATGCAATCAAACATATAAGAACAAATTAAAATGAGACAGGGAGAGTTGTAAAAGAAAAAAAAAATGGAGAAATAAAGAGAGCAAAAGTAGATGTAAGAAAAGACGGAAAAAAGAGAGTAAGCCCAGTGTGCTTGGTCCACTAAGCAATCACTTTCTATTTTAGGGAATGATGCATGTGAAAAGAAATAGCTATTTAAACTTAATAACATTGTTTGTTCAATAACTGCTCTTGTTCCTTTGGGGGCCAACTCATCTTAAGAGCTTTCTGAATGCTGTTTGTTCATCCAATTTCCTAGGTTAATTGTTTTATGTTCTCCTAATTTCTTGCATCGTATTGTCTGTTCTTCATAGTTAATTATAGTTTTTTCATCACGTGTTCTTTATTTGTCATATCTCCTCATTTCATTGTTTTAGTTTTTCCATTTGTGGTTTACATTGTCTCCTCCATATTATTACTCTTATAGTTACTCTTGCATACAACTTGTTTGATAAAATTCCTAAAACGTTTCTTCTGGATTGTTATTCTTCTTTTATATGTTTCAATGTGTTGCATTCTTTTAGTATCTTGTCTCATCTCTGTTCTTTTTTGTAGATCTTAGGAGCATATTGACTTACTTCAAAAATGGATGAATTAACAAGATTCCATAATGAGGAAGATTTATAACTTGAATAAAAGGATTTGGACACTAGATCTCATGTTGATGTTATTCACCTTATCGGAAAAAGTTGCATTTGATAAAGTTATTCCTAAAGTAGCAGCTTTAAACATTATCACAAGAGCATGGGAATGTTTTGGTGTTGTTAAAGTTTCTCATTTGCAATTTACTATTTTCCATACAGAGGTTAGCAGTATGGATGCTACTAATGCAATTCTTAATTTGCAACCTTAGGCAATTGTTAGGTGTTTGATGATTGTTCAATAGTGGAAGTTAACCCAGAAGTTAGATGCTTTAAATTTTGAAGAGATTTATTTCTGGATGCAAGTGCATGGGCTTCCTCTCCACATGCTAACTACGCCTAACACCTGGGTTTTCAATAGTAAAGTGGGAAAGGTGATTAAATCTGAGGAAGTTTCCTTAATCTCTAGAGATTTTCTCTAAGTTCAAGTGGGATTTCCTATTACCAAACCACTCATTCCAGGTCTATGGCTTAAGAATGATGATGGAATGAAGTCTTGGGTATCTTTCAGATTTGAAAGACTAAGTGGTTTTTGTTATGCATGTAGTGTAATTGGTCATCTGGAAGAGTCTTGTCCATCCAAACATCTACTTGAATTTGTTTCCAAAAAGCTAGATGGTGGCTTGAAGGCCAGATCTTTATATTTTGCTATTGTTCGAATCTTTATGAAAGAAGATTCCATGAAGCTTCATAAGACGATTTCTTAACTAGTAACTACTTCTGGTTCTACTACTTTTATTGCGAGATTTTCAAGATAGGTGGTTGATTGTTTGAGCTTTTTAGAAGCACAAAAAAATTTAAATTTTCAAAAGTTTGCACATGACAAAAGAAAAGCCCATATGTAGCAAAGTTTGGTTTTGGACTTCTCTCATGTTGATGTACTTAAGGGTTGTGCTTCTAAGTCAGACTTAACCCTTCTATTTAAAGGCAATTCATGTAATGAGTCTTCTTTATCTAAGCTTTGCAGGGTCCAGTCCTCTACTTGTTCCATGACTTTATCATCTCACCATGGTGATATCACCTTACCTAAACATTCCAACCCCCTGAATAATACTCATATATCTTCTCCCTTCCTTTACCTCCTAATCTAGACATGCTTACCTCATCCAACACATATCCCTACACATGCACTTCATCCTAAGCACATACCATGTTATTAAATGCCACCTTCACCCAAGCACATACCATGTTATCAAATCACCACTGAGCCCACCATCCTTGCCACCCCCTAGTTTTAACCCAAACCTAAATCTAACCCCATTGCATCCTGAACTTGATACATCCCCAATTGAAAAAGCTCTTATCTCCCTATCCTTAAAAAGATGACATTTGTTGATGGATGAACATTTTGATAAGCTACCAACGCCTTCAAAACCTAAGCATTTGGATAGAACCTTAGTTTTGCTTAGATAGGAGGTACAAAAGGGTTTCATCGAAGCGAACGGCTACTTTAATTGACTCCATTGAATTAGTCAAGTTAGATGTTGAGCACCATTTGGTTTAAGTGGAGATTCATCAAGCTAATGATGTGTTCATTGAGGGTTTCCGTGGTTGTCCCTCGATAACCACTCGGTTACCATGACTTCCATTTCTTGGAACTGTTAAGGCTTAGGCCAGCCTTTGATGGTTCCAGAGCTTAATTGCCTTGTTCATAAACATAGGCCCCTTATTATCTTTCTTATGGAGACTCAAAATAAGCAGTGTTATATGGAGAAGATTCGATGAAGGTTTCGTTACCCACATTCAATTTATGTAGATCCAGTTGGATTATCTATTGGCATTGCTTTATGGTGGAATGATGATATCAATATGTCTATTCTCAATGTTGATAAGAATGTTGTTGATACGTGTTTTATTGAGCCAACAACTTGTAAGAAGAGAAAGATATCTTTCTATTATGCTCCTCCTTGGTGTGGAGATAGATTAAGGCTTTGGAATCGTTTTTAAATCATGGTTGAGCATATTGATTTACCTTGTATGATTGTTGGTAATCTAGATGAGATAAGCTTGGAAGTAGAGAAGAATGGTAGTAGAACGAAACCCCAGTAGCAGACTACTAACTTTAATCAGATGATCTCATATTGTTGCTTATTTGATGTTGGGTTTCAAGGACAAAGATACACTTGGACAAGTAGGCTTGCTAACGGAGTTTGGATAAAAGAACTGTTAGATAGGGTTCTCATTAATGCTCATTGGATGGAATGTTTTCCTTCGCTACAAATTTTCAATCTCCCCATTCACGGATCATACCATTCCCCCCTTTTGATTGATTTAAAGCTTCCTAAAAGAAAAGGTCCAAAGTTGTTTCGGTTTGAGCAAACTTGGCTGACAATAGACAAGTGTTCTTTTAAAAGGCTTGGAATTCCAACCACTATCCACCAAATCTAAGAGGTCTTATGAGTAAATTGAAGGCTTGCAAAACTAAGCTTTTGAAGTAGAGTAGGAGCAATGTTCAAAATAACACTCGGGTAATTGAAGAATTACATAGTCAACTTATTGCTTTATAGGATTGTGAAGTATCTGATGCTTTATTAGAGGGGGATATGCTTTTACGTCATTTGCACAAGGCCCAACAATAGGAAGAATTGTATTGGCATCAACAGGCACATATAAACAGGCTGAAATATGGGGATAGAAATACTAAGTATTTTCATCATGTAACTCTTAACAAATGAAGTAGAAACAAGGTGTTTCGCATTAAAGACTCTTATGGCTATTCGAAGGACGGTGAATCAGAAGTTTCAAATACTTTCCATAGTTACTTTATGGATTTATTGTCAACACAAAATCCCCAGTTACCTGAAGCAATTCTTGATACTATGCTGCTTGTAATAACTTAAGAACATAACGAATGGTTGGTTTGACCTTTGGAAATGGATGAAGTGAAAGAGACAATTTTCCAACTTCATAGCCTAAAGGCACTAGGTTTTGATTGATTCAATGGTCTATTCTTCCAGTCAAATTGGACTCTAATAAATTGGACTCTAATTGGTCCCTGCGTTTTTTAAGTTGTCAAGTCCTATATGATATCAGGTAATTTTCCTTCATCTTTCAATGCTACGAATATTATCATGATTCTAAAGGTTTCATGTCCTGATGAAATAACCTAATATCAGTCGATAAGTCTTTGTAACTTTTCTTATAAAATTATCTCGAAAGTGTTGTATAATCGTTTTCAACCTTTACTTAATTGTTTCATTACTCCGTTTCAAAGTACCTTTATACCTGGTCGTTGTATTCAAGACAATGTCATAATGGCTCATGAGGTTTTCCATTTTCCAAAGCTCAATTAAGGAAAACGTAAAGACTTTTGTCCTGTTAAGCTAGATTTGGCCAAGGCTTATGATTGTGTTAAGTGGTCTTTTTTAAAGGCTTTAATGGGTTGTATGGGTCTTTTTGAAACTTGGATTAACAAGATTATGTCTTGTGTATCATTTGTGTCTTATAACTTATTAATTAACTATAACAAGGGAAGTTATTTCACACCAACTAGAGGCCCTAGACAAGGAGATCCTTTGTCTCTTTACTTGTTTGTTCTTGTAGTTGACAGTCTTTCCCAAATGATCATATACATTAGCGATTTAGGTGATTTGAAGGGCATTAAAATTAAAGAATTAAGTCCTTTGCTTACTTATCTTTTCTTTACTGATGATTCATTGTTCTTTTTGGAAGCTAGCAAAGAAAATATGAGTAAGTTAAAGGACATTCTTGATAAGTATTATGATATTTCGGTTTAGTTAGTAAATTATCAAAATCTATGCTTTTAGTAAAACCGCTCTAGATGATTTAAAGAGAATTTGTGCTAAGAGTTGCAAATTAATGTATTGAATAATCTAGGTAAATATTTTAGCATTTCTACTTCATGGGGTCATTCTAAGACCCAAGCGTTAGGATATATTAAAGATAAGATAGTTCAAAAATTACAAGGGTGGAAAAACAATTTGTTGTCTACTGGTAGCAAAGAAGTTATGCTTAATTGGTGGCTTTTGCCATCCCTATTTATTCAAAAGATAGAGGTTGTTTGGGTTTTAAAGACTTACATGAGTTTAGTATTGCTCTTCTTGGTAAATTGGCTTGGTCTATAATACAAAACCGAATGCCTTGTGGGTTTGTTTATTAAAAAGTATTTACTTCCTAAACTGGAACTTTCTAATTGCTACAAGGGGAAGTAAGGCATCTTGGGGGTAGCAAAGCATTACCCAAGGAAGAGATGGTTTAGCTAAGGATTTGATTTAGAGAATTGGACATGGAAGGTTAGTAAGTGTTTGGGAAGATCCTTAGCTTTACTTACTTGAAGGATTTAAACTGGTTTCTAGAGATGTTCCTCCTCATTCGAGGAATTTATTAGTTTGTGATATAATTAACAAAGTACATTCTTATTGGAATCTTTCTTAAATTGAAAATGACGCCATTTTAAGAACCTTACTATCATAAACCCCCATTTTTTATGTTTTGGTGTGGATTAAGGATAAGACTAGGTTATACTCAGTTAAAACAGGTTATCACAATTTGCTATAACCACAAAAAGTACTAGCTAGGCTAATTTTGTTAGACCTAATGATGGAGAAAGAGCCTTTTGGAAGCTGATGTGGAGTGTTGATTGTCAACCCAAGTATAAGCACCATATTTGACACCTATGCTTTAATGCCTTATCCATTAATAAAAATTTGTTTTGCAGGAAGGTTATCTCCAGTCCCTAGTGTTGTTTTTGTGATGCAAAGGAGACACCCGAACATCTTTCATTTCAGTGTGACTTAATTAAACCAATTTAGTTCATTGTGTTGCATCTCAAAGATAAAGACTACAATGCAACATCTATCAAAGATTGGATATAAGATGTCTTGTGTGTGCTTCATCTTTCAAAGGCTTAAACTAAGTCACTTCTTGTTAAAATTGCTGTTGTGTTATGGAATATTTGGATACATAAAAACTTTTGTGCTCTTAATTATGTTACACCTAACCCAATGACTGTCATTGTATCCATTACAAGGGAATTATCGATGTTGTCCTTTTGCAGATTAGATGAAGTTTTTGGTATTCATGATGGAATGGCAGAACAACGGCATACTTTTGCTATTGATACTAAAGCTCTAGCATCAAATAGTAGTGCTGTAAGTCATCTACATTCTCCTTACTATTGAAACTTTTAGCAAATTGAAGATACATATGTTGCATCATCAAGATAAGCTCCGTTCTATCAAGTTCAGGTTAGACATGCTGTCTCAACACTGTCAATTCATCTTGGGAACACCATATTAGCAGGACATCAACTCCTAAATCCTTTATGCAGTAGCATTGTAGCACCTATCATGTCTTATAGTTCATAGATGCTGTGAAGTCCATCAACAATTAAACTCAATTGTAATGCTTCTTTCCATAGAAATATCAGCTGTGGTGGTTTAGGTATTGTATGCTTGATTCCTTTAGTCAACTTCTCGAGGGAGAAATCTAGATATGCTTGATATGTCTATTTTAGATTTATTGATTTGATGCTTCTAAATTGAGCACTCAAATGAGTAGAGTGTGGAAAATAAAGTCATTGCCACTATCATTATTCCATTTTTATGATAGCAAACATTACTAAAGATACTAATTTGTATTATTTTGAAATGTTGAGGTATTGAACAAATTAAATTAAAAAAAGTAGAAAAGTACATATATCTTTATAACCTCTTTACTTGAAGGTAATATAGGGGGAATATAATAATTATTCTTATCAATTATCTATTTCCTTGTTTAATTAAAACAATGAGAAGGGAATTGTGATTCCTTAGGCTTCTATTCCCACTTCATTATTCCCTCTATAGAGACAATAAAACGTTCAAATATTATGATCATTATATCATTTTTAAACAGTTGTTTTCTAATTCAATGGTTTTTTTTTTCCAAAATGATTAATGGGGATAAGCTAGTAATTTTATTTGAATTTCCAATTATTGCAATAAATGAAGTGAATTAGATACCCATGCAATAAAAAATTACACAAATTAAACATTGAAATGAAAATTCCTAATTTAGTCCTCGTAATAATCATTCCCAAGATAACTTTTCTATTCCCTATATATTCCATTACCTCCATTTAAATGGACTGTTATTGTTATTATTTTGCCATGACACAAATATGAGATGTTTGTATATTTACTAATACGTTATTAATTTAATTATGGAAATATCAATTATATAAAATAAATTATATAAATTATATAAAATTGCATATAATAAATGGAATTTTATATTACATTAATGTCATATTTGTTACATGCAAAATGTTGCATGTAATAAATGCAACATACTAGCCAGTAAAAAATAAAAACAAACGAAAACTTATTTCAAGAATTGAACCCACAACCTAAGAATTTAAGGTTACACCGTACCACTAGATCATAGCCTTGTTTTAATCATGTGTTTTACACAAATAATAAATAAACTTAATATAATTGCATCTATTAAATGTGATTTAGCGATGTACATAACTTTTGAAGTCGCATTTACTAAATGTAATTTTTTTTTTATTTTAAGCAAATCACATTTCTTAGATGCAATTTTGTAGTTGTATTTAGGTCATGAATATTATGTTATTTATATTTCTTTATTTTCTTTAAGAAATAGTCTCATGCAAATATAAAGGACCGAATGGTTTACTTAGAACATAAAAGACTTAAATAAATTTGAGTAAAAACAAAGAAAGGTTAAATAACTCATTTAAAATATAAACAGCTTCCATTAAAATAAAACCGCATTATTAGATGTACTTTCAACACTATCCACATGTCCATTATCGTTTTCTTTTTTTCCCAAATATATCCACTATTCACATATTCATTATCAGTTTAATCATATCCTTTCGGAAGAAAAATAGAGTTGTATTTGTGCTAGAAAAGAGTGGCATAAGAGCATCTTTATCTCACATAAATTTTGAAAATTTCTTACAATGTCACATTAACTTTTTCAAGAACTTTACATTTTATTAGCAATATTACGTTTGATATATGAGAATGATTTGGAATTATCAATCCTTTCCAAATTTGGAAATACTCAAGAAATATAATAAAATAACATTAAATATATAAATAATATTAATTATTGAAAATACCTTTAATTATTATATGTTATAATTTATTTGAATGCTAAATAAATAATTTTAATTTAATATAATTAAGGAGAATCGAATCGAATCACAATTCTACCTTCTTAAAGACAAAATCGAATCACAATTCTACCTTCTTAAAGGTAAAATCGAATTCACCTTTAAAGGTGGAATTAGTGACTCTATAGAATTACGATTTTGTTTTTAAATTATACTACCAAACATAAGAAAATAAAGTAAAATCTAGAATAATGATTTTATTCTAATTTATTTCGGTTTACCAAATGTGTTATAAATTCTTTCACTAGAATTCCTTCAATACTTTTCTATATTTTTATAGATTATATAAAATAACTTTTAAATCACTATTTTTAATATTTTATAGATACAATTTTAATATCAATAAATATAATTTTATAAAATATAATAAATATTATTATATTAATAATATTACATGATGTTATAGTTTTTACAATAATTAATATTTCATTTCACATATTATCATTTTTAAAAAAATAGGATTAGGGACGTTTCCTATCCAGGTACGGACCGTCATTAACGCTGAAGTAACGGAAGCGTGTTCCCTTAGGTCGGAAAAGACGACGAGCAAGGACCAATCGGAAAAATTGGATGGGGTTATTTTTGGTACTGGGCTCGGGGGGTCAGCCAACTAAACACCAGGAAATTTCAAGCGAACAACCAACTAGACTTTTTCTTTGCCTTGTCTCGCCGTCGACGTTGACCAAACCGCACTTCCATACATGTCAAGTCTGCATCCATTCCTCTCTCTATATATCCCTCTCTCCCCCCTTTCCCTCATCATTTCAGAGTCTTGTGAAATTGTAACTTTATGTTTATAAAGGATCTAGTCATCAGTCAGCGGATACTTTCAACAACACCCTTTTAGATCTACTCGTTGATTTTGCCTTTCATCCTTAGGAAGTCGAAAAGAGGTAAGTGTTCACTTCGCTTGCTGCATCGTATTACATTACATATTCACCCATATATTGCGTATTGCTTATGTTTTAGCTAATTTTCTTAAAATTATCGAGAACTTTTTATCTTTTTCTCTCTTTTTTTAATGAAGTCCGAGTTTGGTAATTCACCTTGGATGGGGTAAAATAAATTACAATTTATTTAATTATTATATATATTTTCTCGTCATTTTTCCAATTTGAGTTTTTATTTTTAACACTGCTTATCTTTTATATATATATATAACCAATTTAATAAAAAATATGCTCTACCTAACTAGTTATCAATAGAATTAGAAAAAGAAATTCTCTTTAAACAATCGACAAGATTGATAGATCTAACAGATCTGAAACAACAACAATTAGAATAGATAGATCTATTAATAGTTATAACAAAATATCAACAGATCTATACAAGAACAAGTATAAATAAAAGAAGAAAAAGAAGAGAAAGGGTATCCAAAACCCTCTTATGCAATGTCTATTCTTCTTCCTCTTCCTTCTCTTTGGAGTTTGTGGTGAGCTTGAATCACCATTATTTACCTCACAAAACAAGAAAAAAAGCAAGTTAACATCATGATAATTCATTTGAAGATGGTTAGTGTAGAAGGCTAAATTTAATATTGGGCTTCAAATCTATTGATTAAATGGATTTGACTTCTTAGGATAAAGTGACAGGGTCTAAGGAGCTAAGTTTATAAATTTATTGGGATGATTAAAGGAGATTTGACATGGTAAGCTTAAAGTAGGGCTCATCGAATCAGTCTGTCCGATCCAATTTTTTTTTTAATTTGGCTCATATTAAAATAATAAATAAAGATTTTATTTGGGTCTAAACTCATGAAAATAGCCCACTTAAGATCCATTAATAAAAATGTTTCAATCTTACTCATTGATCACTATCGTAATCTAACGGATGTAATCAATTATTATTTTCTATAAATACTCTATTCACATCCTCATTTGGAGAAGTGAAAAAAAAAAGGGACCTCCATTAACACCGTTATTCTGTTAAAACCTTGTCTCAAAGATTAAACACTTAAACATCTTAAGAACATTATCCCGTTCTTCATTAATCTTAGAGTTTAATACCATCACATCCCTCTACTTGTCACTATACATATTAGAGCCTCATTAAGATTGCCTACCCCTCTTTCCTACACTTCTCTCTAGATCATCTTGCACGAGTCACCCAAGTTATTTCCTTAATCATATGTAGTGCGGCTTTTCATGCAGTACGCACGTGATACTTGCATTCGTACCTAGCACTTTCACGTTTTCTAGTTACTCTACTAGGGAGGGAAGACTTGATACTCACATCATAGTACCTCTAAAGCGAAAATAACCTAATCTTACTGATGGCATTAACTAAGAGCAAAGTTCCATTATTATAACCAAAGGACTAAAATCCACCCTCCGCTGGAGACATTAACCAAAGAGATGGTATGTAAGAATGTGTTCTTGACAATGTACAATTAATGCACGAGCTACAGAAGACTAATTGAAACTTAGCTGAACTCATGGTGATGTTTGCTCAATGTACGCCTGCTTTAGCTGCCTTTGATGTTACGCAATAATGAGCAACTTCCTCAAATCCTTCTAATGTAGTGTAACAACACACCTCACTCAACCTTCCTGTTGTCAACGAGCATGTCACTCCTAGGGTTGAAGAATAACTTCCTTTTATGAAACTTATAGTTATGCAAGATTCATTACTTAAAGTAAGGAATCAGGGAGTTCAAATTGGAGGCTCGTTATCCTCATACGTTATACCATGTGTTGCAATTGTTGAGTCTGTATAACCAACACCAATGAATCCCATGTCTACAAGATCTACACCTGTGAATCTCGCGCCCATGCATCTTGCTCTTAGGATGTCACTAAGGGCAGAAGCATCCACTTATAAAGGTTCATTTATGACCAAAAAAGATTTGAACATATATTTAAAGGAGATATAAGTAAAGCCTACAACTGGGACATCAGATTTGAAGCTTTTACATCACTAGCGCATTACTCTAAGCTATATCTTAAAGACTATGTAAGTCCAAAGTTCAAGTTGTTTAATGGCAATAAAGGAAGTACTAAAGAACACTCGTTAAAGTTCATTGAGGCATTGGAAGTATATGGTTTGGAAGGAGATTTAAAATTGAAGGAATTTTCTAAGTCACTCACTGAGAAAGTGTACACCTGGTATGTCAACCTTCCCCTAAGGATGGTTGATTCATGGGGAAACATGTGCAAGATGTTCTCGGAGAAGTTCTTGTCTATTGAAGAAAGAGTCATCCTTACTGACATGGGGAGGATCCGATAAAAGGCTAAGAAAGATCTCATGGATTACATTAAGCTCTTCAGGGAGCGTTCTTTGCACATACAAGATATTTATGATGAAAGAGAGTTAGTCAAGATTTGCATCCAAGGGATGCTTATTGAGTATGCAATATATCTTGAGAACCTTTCGTTGGTTTCTTTCGCTATATTGGTTGAGAATGTGCAAAGGACCAATAATTCAGTAGCACGACAGAGAAATGAAAACATAAGATTTAATAAGCGCACACTAATAATGAACTCAGTTTAAGAGGAGGATCCAAGAGGAGCAAAGAAAACTAGAAGTGAGAAGCTTATGAGCACTAAACCATCTTCGACATATCTATACTCAATAGGAAAAGTGCACATACTCCTCAACCAATGGTTACGTGATGGGAACATTAGACTACCAAGGGTTGAGCATTTACACAAGAGTGTAGGCCATCCTACAAAAGAATGTTGGACTTTGAAAAAGATATTTAATGAACGAGTTCAAAATGGAAAACTGATTATCGAAGATAATGATGTCGGGAACAACCCACTCGTAGCTCATAACACCCAACGTGGTGTTGTGAATGTTATCACTTACAATCCTATAAAGATGGAAAGTATGGACTTGCAACTAATTGAGGCGCATGAAGTTAAGCATAAAGAATTTGAGATAAAGAGAAATGGAGATGATAAAGAATGTTGGACTTTGAAAAAGATATTTAATGAACAAATTCAAAATGGAGAACTGATCATTGAAGATAATGATGTCAGGAACAACCCACTCTTAGCTCATAACACCCAACATGGTGTTGTAAATGTTATCACTCATAATCCTATAAAGACAAAAAGTATGGACTTGCAACTAATTGAAGCACACGAAGTTAAGTATAAAGAATTTGAGATCAAGAGAAATGGAGATGATAATCCTGCTTTTGCTTTGTTGAAGATTGCTAATGTTAGAATTTCTTTGATTTACATGGCTTTGATGAAGATGGCCAGTTCAAGTCGACAACTGAACTCATGACGATCTCACAAGGTCAACACAAGAAACATACTATAGCATGTCCTACACAGAGAATTGCTTTAATGAATAAGGGGGGCAATTACATTTAGTAATGTTGACATCTGGAGAATTAATCTTAACCACAATCGCCTTCTATATGTAGAAAGTATACTCAATGGTCATTCTATCAAGAAGACATTTATTGATAATGGATCTTTACTTAATGTTATGCCAATGTTAACTTTTAAAGCTGCAAAGATAGATATTCGAAACTCAGTGGGATAACTAATCATACTAAATAGCTTTTATGAGTCTTCCATGAAAACAATGGGGTGTATTGAAGTAGACTTTGATATCGGACCTATCTATAGCTCCACGTGATTCTATGTGATTGACGTGCCTGTATCTTACCATCTCCCTATAGGAAGGACATGGCTGTATGATTACTACACGATATCCTCAACATGGCATCAATGTATGAAGGGTCATTAGAATGAGCAAGACATCTTCATTCCTACAACAAAGAACTCATTTACACGTAATGAGTCTCACTTTGTTGAAACAACGTTCTTTGATGAGCAAATAAATGAAGGAGAGGCACCTTAGTAGAACCCCTTAAGTTACATCTGCCCATAAGGGAAGAAGCTTAGATATGAGCATTTAAGAAGAAAAGGATGCATGGTTGCCATGGGGGTGCAAAGAAACAAAAGCGAACCAATGATATTATGAAGGTAGAAAGCACATTATAAGCTAAGAAGTGTGAAAACTCTTGACAACCAACATATGCCATTATTGTATCTATCTTAGTTGTCTTTTCATTTCATGTATAAGCTCAGTGATACTCACTTTATGTCAATGAAAGAAGTTTATTTCTCTATCACCATTTTCTAATGAGAATGTGATAAGTACTTGTGTATCTTCATTTTACTACTATTGCCGTTGCAAAGTAAGAAACTAGTTTTCTTAGTGTACAAAGTTAATTTCACAAAACAATTTAGTTTGAAATGGGGAAACTAAGCTCCTTGATCGATCAAAAGAAAGTAATAATGAATATAATATATAGACTACACATCATTGCCAACTAGTAAGAGCTTGGTCTCTTAAGCATACGATGATGAGCTTAGCTCATATGTTGTAGGCTGCTAAGAGCATTGGCTCCCATATGAACATCATGCCATGATAATCATGCATAGCTCTTATGCTAACTAATTGCTATGTTTTTTTGCCATTAAGTAGTGAAAATAATCCCATTAATGAGCACTTTAACATATTGACATTCAAACCTAGGTAACATCTTAATACACCATGCTATATAATCAAGTAGTGAGAAATACCCCTTTGACTGGTGAGAAAGAATTACTAATCCTAAGCAATCAATGCCATTGTCACTACGTATGTGCAATTGAATACTTCTTAGAGGGGATCTTTTATATATTATTATTAATAAGAAAAAGTCTTTAATATGTGAGATGATATGCGAGATCCCTTAGATCATTGAGTTTAAGCAATCTTGTAATTATGCGTATCTTAAAGGAGACCCTCTTAGATTATTGAGTTGAAGCAATCTCGAAGTTATGTTAATTCAAAATTTGAAGGTCATGATTACTTGACATTAGTGTAACTAAGTTGAGCCTTTGCTCCTTACCATGTGTTGTTGTTTTTAAGAAGAAAAAAGAGATAACAAAGCAATTTTACTACTTTATGCCAGACAATAGTGTTGCTTAGTTAAGGCATTGCTCTTAAGTACATGAAGTCTCTAAGATATGCTTCTCACTATTTGTCAAGACATCTTAAGTCATTAAGGAAATCAAAGCTACTCCATTACATTATTGTCTAGCATGCTACTATTAAGTGAAGAGCTATTGCTTCTAAGTGCAAAATGATAAAACACTTTCATAAAGTTTAACAAAAGCACTAAAGAGATAAAGAAGCATAAAATTCGGTCAATGAACTTCGTTGTTGTTCATTCTACATATTTAATCCTAACTTGTACTTACAAGGAAATATAAAGAGCTATAACCAATTGATCAAGAAGATTACATGAAACAAGGCTAAATTAGTGTGCCCCTTTAAGTTATTGTGACTTTTAAGGACTAGTGTACTACAATACGGCACTACGTCTTTGATAGTGTTACAAGGGAATGAAAGGCATCAAAACTAAATGATTATCTCTTCTCCACATGTCCATAACTAGGAGAGAAAAATTATAAATGGTTATAGTATATGAAGAGGTTATTCTTGCATAGTGATGACCATTACTCATTATGTTTGCTTTATGCAACACTTCTTATGTATGGTATTTGATGTGTGCATGTTCACAAGGCTTGATGTACGTGTACTGGCGATGCTTGAAGCACACATACACATAAGGCTCAATGCGTATGCGGCGCTCGACGCATGAGTACTCCTAATGTTTGATACACTATGCTAATTTACTACATCTCTCTTTGCTTGATTTTAAGGATAACATTATTAGAGTTGTTCAACACACGATACTACTCTTGTATAATGCCATGTTGCCTCCTCCTATTGATTTTTGAAAGTAGCAGCAATGCCTACATACAGTTGCTATGACTTGGGGGAGGAGGAAGGGTTAATTACATATAAAAACTAAGGAAAGTAAGTGAGTTAGTAAAGTGAAGTGCAAATGAGATAAAAATCAGACAACTATATAAGTGGGAGGTTGAAGAAAAAATGACAATGGTAGTATGAGGAATGAAACCTTATTAAGGACTCATGTTTAATTAGAAGATTTGACTCACTCATGTTCGTATTAGAGGACTTATACTCAACTCACACGTTCATGATAATGTTCAATTCACATGTTACCAAGTTTATGATTAATTTACATGTTTGACCTGCAAATGCTTGTGTGTGTTTATATAAGAGAAATTGTGCTTAACTCATATGTTCACCTTGCTTGTGTTTATACTAAAGGACTCATATTCGATTCTTGTATACAAAGCTCATGTCTAGATCGAGCCTTGAGCCTCATGTCATGAATGTTTAACTCTTATGTTCCAACACGTGTTCATGTTAGAAGATTAATGTTTAATGCTTCATGCTCAGCTTGTGTAATGAGCTTATGTCTTTTCACATTTATGTTAAGAATTTGACTAGTTTCTTTTTGCTCGCATATCAAGCTCTATGATAAGAAAAAATAAAATAAAAAGAGAGACAAAAATAAGTCATATAAAATAATATTTGATTTGTATAAATAAAACTTGAAAGGATAGAGCATGACTAAGCTAATTAATTGCTAAACCAACTATCAGATCAATTGGCATGATAATAAATAAAATATTAATCATTTGAAAGCTAATTTGTTTATTTATATTTTTTACACTCCATATGATGTGAAATGAAAAAGCCCTTTTGAACACATCTCTCATTTTGATACGATTAATATAATCTTTCATCTCATGTAAGTTTATATTTGTTATTCATAACGTGCTAGTTGGATGACTTTTGAGTTTTGATCTAACAAATGCAAACAAGGGAAGTATGTCATTGCCTCCATGGTTGAATACTCCAAGAATTGTTATATTGGAAATTCAGATGCATCGATAGTTGCAAATCCTACAAGTATGATGCTTTATAGAGTTCTAGAGGCTCAGGTCAAGAAAGTGCCAGGCTTCCTAATTTATCTATATTGAACAAAAAAAAAGGATAAAGGAAAATAAATCATAAAAAGTTGTAAAAAAGTCATAATTGTGTTCGATAATAACTTAGTCTGTTTGATTAAAATTTTGGATTTTTTTTTTTTTTTATTGAGATAGGAACTCGGCACTTGGCCTAACACAATATTTATTTAGTTTTCCTTTTCTTTTGTTAGCATAATGACTAACTAGTAAAATACAAAAGTTTAACCAAACTATTATATGTGTACACATATAGTTACATATGTGCATGAAAAGATTATAGATTTGAATCATTTGAAGCACTATAATTGCCAATATTTGATATCAACCTAACATATTTGTGCAGTATGTATGTTTGGGTCAGAAGAATGTGCTATTAGATAAATCATTCATTAAATTAAAGTCTAACAAGGTCTTGAATTATGAATTATGTTTTCAGGAATTCAGGGCATTAATTAGATAAGTTTATAGAATCTATTTTCAAAACAAAAATAGTTCATTACGTATTTAAAAATAATTTGCCATTTGTAATAACATATATAAATGATAACTGATGTGCGTGGATAGATTAATTTTTTTTAAAAAAATTGAATTTAAAAAATTTACATTTAACTACTTCTTACTTATGAGAGGTGTCATTATTTTGTTTCTTTCATAGAATGGATAAAATCATAATTATATATAAACATTTTCAATGTTGAATTTAATATCCAATTATTTTTATTATTTTGTTTGTACTTATAAATTTCTACAATATATGTAAAAAAATTCTATAATAGATGAATTTGAATATTTGCTAGATAAACATATAAATTATTTCTCTTTTCGTATAGGATTGTTTCCTATCAACATCAAAAGCTTAGACTTAAAAACGTTGCAAAACAACAGACCAACATTGTTCACCATTCACCATAAATTCTCTCCTGTCATATTGCAAATAACGTACAAGGCTCTTATGATGGAGGAACAATTCATTACAAAGGAAGCTTTAATCTTCAGCAGCTCATCAGAAGCAACAACCTCCTATCAATTTGATGTTTTCTTGAATTTTAGAGGTTCAGATACACGAAAGCGTTTCACCTCTCACCTTTATGATCGCTTGAAAAGCGTTGGATTTCAAGTGTATTTGGATGAAAAAGAAATGGATAAAGGAGATGAAATCAATGAAGATCTTAAAAGAGCTATACTCAACGCAAGAATTTGTATATCCATCTTCTCTAAAAGCTATGCTTCTAGTAAAGCATGTCTTTTTGAGCTTTCTCATATGGTGGAATGTGAAAAGAAAATAATTCCCATATTTTACGATGTGACACCTGATGATGTCAAGCTTAAGACACCGTTATACAAAGAGCAGCTAGAAGATTATCGACATGATCCTAAAGTTGAGCTAGATGAGGTTGTGAAGTGGGAGAAGGCCCTTATGACAGTGGCTAAAAAATCAGGATATGATCTTCTCGACAAAGTGTAAGTATTTATGCAATTCTCACTCTTATTTTATTAACCTTTTATTTTCTCATAATGGATAAAATTTTAAAACTAACAATTATCAGTCACTTGAACCCACTTGGAAACTGAAAAAAATTTGTTTTCTTTTTTAGAGGACTTTTAAAGTGTTGCATTCATCTCCCAAAACTACTAGTAAAGCTCATATCTTGTGAAATTATAGTTTGGAAGGTTTACAACACTTAGAGAAGCTTGAAGCAGTATAACCACCATTTTTTAAATTGCTGCACCGACGTGCATATCAAGATTTGGTAGTTATACATGTCAAATTACAATTTTCTTATACAAAATGATTAGTAGACATGTGCTATACCCCTAAGAACATAGATGTGATTTTGCACAGTATAAAAATATCTCATACAATTGCAACACTTTTATACTGTCATACTAATGTTGCATTCTACTATTTTGGTATAAGTATATTGTATAGCAAAGATGCGATTTTATGATGGTATATTATTATCGTTAAATCAATTGCAAGAAAATGGATATCACATTTATCAAATGCAACATTTGTATAATATTGCGAAATCACTTTTACAGCATGCAATTTTACAAAAATATTTATGTTATTTTTTATATGCAGTTTGTATTTATATAATTTTTTTTTAAATATTGGTAAACATGCAAAAAAAAAAAAAAAAGGTTTGTAATTGTATATCTTATCCCACATTAGGAATTGACAAACCCTTGCTAAACATAACCTAATCATCGCATCTCAACTTCCTAATCAACTTAAATGGGCACAGTAGGTTAGTTTATAACCACGTAATCTACTACATTTTACCATAAATGTCATGAACACGGAAAACCAAATATCAAACACCAGATCAACATATATAATTAGGGCCTAACCCAAATTAGTGTCCATTTCCAAATGCTACAACATAAGGCTATTCTACAAACATAACCAATTTGAGTAGTACAAAGAGTCTCTTAACTATAGCATGTTAATTGAGTCTTAATCTACTCTCCATTTACCTATAAATAAATTAGCATATAACTAAAAGTTTAATCCAAATATAGGGAGCATGACCAACCTGATGCAAGGATTGGTTGATTGAACCTCTTTGAAGGTTCTTGGTTTACAAAAGGCCAAGATTAGTCCATTTAATTTATGATTCTATCAATTGAACTAAGTCATAAAGCCTTAAGTTGAGTTAGATAGGATTTGATTTATCAAACTACCACAAATTCGAGATTTTAAAATTCTCAATCTAATTTGATCAACCAAAGTTCAAGTTTTGGGCTCAATTTTTCTTCATTTGATTCTATAACTTTTATTTGGTCCAGTCATTAGCTTTCTTTTATGTTATTCCTTCCTAAACCTAACTTTAACCTAGTTTTCTATTTAGACTATCAAATTTTCTATTTTTAAATAGTCAAATCCATATATGCAAGAACCAATTAACTTAAATCTCACCCTAAGACATTTCTAATACAGTTATTACTATTTCTATTTGTTCATTTCATGTTAATTAACTATGAATGTTGATAATATCCTAATCAACATGATCAAATCAACTTGAATCGAATTTGTATGCATGCAACTCTCTTGACCCCAGAGGATATTTTGATATATTTTTGGATATAATTCTTGATACAATCTCTTATTCTTTGATCATTTTGTAAACACTTAGAATAATTTTAGTTGTGAAAACCAAATAGGACGATATTCTTGAGTTGTACTAAGTTTGAAACCGAGTGGATTTATTTTTTGTCCCATAATCCCTCCATTATTAAACATATCATGACATGAATCATCAAAAAAAAAAAAAAAAAAGAAAAGAAAAAGAGATTAAATAATCTTAAGTAAAATGGTTAAGATCTTAATAACCCCTTTTAGGAATTTCTCACCCAAGCTCCATCTTAGATCACAATAAGAACTGAAACAGTCCTAAAATAGAAAGGATGGTCTAATTATAATGTTTACATTGATACTTTCGCTGTATCAAGGTTTTAGGTGATCAAAAGCCTACACTATGCTTGATTTTAAATGGCTAGTTAGCTTCTTAAAATTGGCTTCAATTCAAATATTTGAGGTATTTTAACCATAAACATATCATTTATTTATATGTCATATGTTTTTATAGATCATACTTGGATAGAAGTCACATACACTTTCTATATGAAATTCAAACTAATTTGTATTTATTCATATTGTAGTGAAGCTGAGGAAATTACAACAATCACTCGAGATCTTGTCATCGAGTTGCGGCCCAAACATCAATATTTGACTAATAAATTAGTGGAAACTAAGAATGAAGTGAAGCATGTGGAAGAATTAATAAATCTAAGCTCTAATGACTTTCGTATTGTTGGGATCTTTGGAATGGGAGGTATCGGTAAGACAACTCTAGCTAAGGTTATATTCAACCGACTTGTACCCAGCTTTCTAAATTGTTGCAGTTTTCTTGAGAATGTTCGAGAAAATTTGCAAAGTAAAAAGCTTTTAGAGTTGCAAAGACAATTGTGTAAGGACATCGTTAATCCAAAGGTTGTTGATTCCATTTATGATCACAATGATGGGATAAATATGATTAAACGAGGACTTGCGGAGAAGAAAGCCCTCCTTATTCTGGATGACATAAGTGAAGAAAAGCAACTGATGGATTTAATAGGGGATGATGTTTATTTTAGAAGTGGAAGTAGGCTCATCATCACGACCAGGGATAGAAAGGTTTTGGATGATCTAAATAAAAAATATAATGTATTGCCTTATGATTTAAAAGCGATGGACGATGCTCGAGCACTTAGACTTTTTAGTAGGCATGCTTTTATGGAGAACTCTCCTCCCAAGGAATTCCAAAGTCTTTCACAAAAGATTATTTCTTATACTAGAGGTCTTCCTTTAGCTCTTGAGGTTTTTGGTTCAACATTATTTGGTAATAGTATAGATGCTTGGAACAAAATATTAGAAGAGCTGAAGAAATTCCGTAATAATAGCACTGAAGGAAGATTGATGATAAGTTTTCAAGGATTGAAAAGTAACGAACAAAATATATTCCTTGATATTGCAAGTTATTACGGATACTTGCATAAAGAGTATGCATGCTACATGTGGGAAGACTGTGGTTGGAGTCCAGAACATGCACTAAAAACTCTTGAAGATCGTTCGCTGATAAAAAGTATACGCAATGCTGGTAATGAATGCTTTTGGATGCATGACGTGTTAAAAGATTTAGGAAGGGCTCTAATCCAATCTGAAGCTGACAAGAGTTGCAGGATACCCAGCAGATTACGAATTGTCGATAGCCTCAATATTTTGCACGAGAAAAAGGTAAATCTTATAGTTACGACCTCTTAAGTTTCCACCTCTTATCTATGAATTCGTTTGAGTTAAAAGACACATCCCTTTTTTAAAATTTGACATAGTTACATCATAATTACATGCCTAAAGTAAGTCATGATATTAATTTCCTCTTCCTCTAAATTATGTACAATGAAAATACAATAAAGGGTCGGTGATGAAAATAGGGGAATTACTCAAGGATGTTTGAACTAGGACTCCTATTCAAGGCTAAATTAGGGTACCTTACGTTTTTTAGGATATTTTTATCATGAAACCATGCCTTTGTTTTTGGTCTATCATAATATTTTAAGCGTTTTATGATTAAAAGTGATAAGTTAAATAAACTAGCTACTTCGCATTTAGGTATAATAAAATAAGCACTAAAATGAAATATTGGTTTGCATGTAGCATGATGAATAAAATATGAGTACTTTCGCCCATTTTCACTTTCACCATTCTGAATTGTACTATTTATGCAAACAATACATTATATTTGTCCAGCATTCTTCATGCTTTTGTCACAACATCTTTTATGGAACTGTATAGCTTCGCTCGCGCTCATCATATTAAGTCCTAATATGAGAGATAATAAGCAAGGACCCATCTCACACTACATGCACGTCGTGGGCCAAGCTCCGGTGCAGTGGCTTTTCCCTTACCTTTGTCGAACCATCTCTTCTTGCCGGAATTAGATGTATTACAGAAAAAACTTGCTTCGGTGTATATGAAATTAAAGTTGACATGAAAATAATAAATAATAATAACTTTGCTAAACCAAAGAGGAATAAACTACTAGAAAAATATAAAATAAGTTATTGCACTAAAATCCAAAACTAGGTTGTAGAAACCAAAATAATTTGAGCATAGGAGATATTAATAGAAAGCAAATAATATGTCACAA
This sequence comes from Lumnitzera littorea, assembly GCA_024138015.1. NCBI lineage: Eukaryota > Viridiplantae > Streptophyta > Magnoliopsida > Myrtales > Combretaceae > Lumnitzera > Lumnitzera littorea. The sequence goes on along the minus strand of JAMXBB010000007.1, from coordinate 4,560,295 downwards.
CAGATTACATATAGCAGATAGCTAAATACAAATGCTTTTGAGAGCAACATATTGAGCGCTAGTATTTTCAGTTTATGAAAAATAGCAAATCAACTTCTATTTATATGGCTTTGTGATGAACGTTGCTCAATGTTATTTTATAATGTTAATTTAAGAACCTTAAACTTGCAAAAGGAATTTTTAAGATGTGCATTCCCTACATCTGCTTGTCTCCAATTTATGACATGGGTGCTCAAATTCATGTTCAAAATTTTGAAATGCATTGTTGTTGTACATTAGTTTCCCTCATTCCATTATTACTTTCTTCTCAAATTAATTGTTCATTTTCTTGTGAGGAACAATATCAAGGAGTGCTTCTTAGGAACTTGTTAATATGCCAAATAATATATATATATATTTATATATATATCATTTTCCTCACCTTCTTTTTTCATACAAATCAATTTGAAAAATATGAGTTGCTTTATTTAGGTACTCGAACTACCCGAGCCGTTTTTAAAAAAGGGTTTGGCACATTATTCATAAGAAAACTTTTGTTGTATGTTTTCATAATTAGTCATGTATGGGTTGGTTTTATATAATGCTTGCTCATATTATATTCTTTATCTATTTCGCCTAGGATTGAAAATCAATCAACACATGAAACTATTTCCAAAGTAAGCAAAATAATTTGTTGAAGGATATCCTTAGCACACATTTTTTGTTATTTTTCACTAATCTTTTTGAACCGAGATGATTCTCTATTAGAAACATTTACTTCCCATTCGGATAAATTGCAAAGATACCTCTTTTTATATTTTCCATGTGCCTCTTATCTTTAATATTGAATGCTTAGACTCCCAAATCTTCATGAAAGTGCTTTTCCTCCCCAAATGAAAAATTCGTCCCTTAAAAAGTAAGAACAATAGTGTTTTTAATTATTTCATTTAAGGTTAAATTAATAAAATAGGGTTGAACAACATTTTTGAAGGATATGTACATCAAAGTAATTATTTTCATAAATAGCAGGTTAAAATAGTAAAATATAAAAAGATATATTTGTAATCTGTCGTTCCTAATTTTGGGTTTGGAAATACTTCCTTCATTGAACAAACACTCTTTGGCCTTCATTTATGATAATTTGCCTTTTTTCTTCACTCCTTTCTTATGTTCCCATTCTATTATGAAACCTAAGCTACCAATTGAACCCATAAAAAGTTACGAAAGTTTTTCATTTGTAGAATCATATATCATCTATTACTTTGTATGTACGAACCAGATGAGATCTAATCAAAATTCTGCCGAAAGTTCAATGTCATTTAAAAAATTTGTATATCCCATGTTTGTTCCCATAGAGCAACATTCATGTACGATTACATGTCAATCAAAATGTAACCATCTTTCAAAATGTGTAATTGAAAAGGTACTACAGTTTTAATTGCTTTCACTTAAATAACTCTATATATTGAAATTAAAATCCTTATAACCTAATAGCATGAGCACTAATTTTCAACAAGATGATTAATATTAATTTCCTCTCTCCTTACAATGGTAACATATGGTAGAAGAGAGGGGAAAACACCATGTATCGTGATTATAACATATCACTGAAGCACTAACTCAAGCATAGGGTCGAATATTGGGTCAAATTTTATATTGCTAAACTCTAGTAGATAACATAACTGAAAGTGAAAACTTTTTATTAATCTATTTGGGGTAAATGCATAAAGAAATTTGAAAAGATATATATATATATATATATATGATATGATGAGAAAAAAAAAAATCACCAAGACTCATGTAAAGTTAACTTATAACATTATAAACAAAAATTAAAGAAAAAAAAAAAGATGTGAGACTTAAGATGATTGATGTAAATCATTCGGCCATGGAATTCTGAAAGAAAAATTTTTGTTCAATTATCATAACTCGATCAGCCATTAGCAATCATTTTATTAATCATGAAAGTAAATTATGAAAGTAATATTTCTTATTAATCCAATAATTTACCAGTAGGCCATATGTAATAAAGTAACCAAATCTCTCAGCAAGCACTAAACAAACATTATAAAGTGATTTGTAACTTTAATTTGGGTATTTTGGCAGGAAAAGGCACATTTAGAGACACTTATTATACATGCTCCAAACATTACAATCACAAGCGAGGATATGGTTGATCTACAGAATTTGAGGTTTCTTGAATTGAGAGTAAAGAAGGTCGAGGGAGATTTCGGTGGCCTTTTTCCAAACTTGAGGTGGTTTTGGTGCCCTAAAGTTGAAGAATTCAAACCAATTGATTTCAATCCAAAAAATTTACTTGTTATTGGTGTCTCTTCTGAGAAAAGGCTAAAGTGGAAAGGCATGAGAAGAATGAAGGTACAACATGTTGCATTGATGGTGGAATTAATCAATGAGTTCCCTATAATAATACAACTTTTTGGCTTTCATTTATTCTTGCAGGTGGATAAACTAAAGGCATTATGTCTCTGGAGTTATAACTTTATGGAACCTTTTTGGTTTCTTCCTCATGTGAATTTTAAGTGGATTTTGAATGCAACAAATCTTGAGAGTTTGAGTTTGGCTATTGGTCATAGTGTCACTGGTCTAGAGGAGATGGGTAAATTTTTACAAATTAAGAACCTTTACTTGAGGTCTGCAAAATTTCAATGCCTTCCGCATCTTCCATCCAACCTATTACATCTAACGCTAAATGATTGTGAATTTGTCAATGGAATTCTTGATGTGTCAAACTTGAAAAACCTGATTTCCTTTGACATTTTATACCCAAAGAAGCTGAATGGGATTAAAAGCCTAGAAAGATTGTATTCCCTAGAGATACTGCATCTCATAGGCTTGAATAATATAAAGAGCTTAAGGCCTAAAGGGCTCGACATAGAGGATATTCTCACACAGGGATACTATCCAAAGAACTTGAAAGAGTTAGAAATTAGCTGGTGTAAGTCTTTAAAAGTGTTACCTGATGTATCGTGCTTCAAAAGTCTGTCTTCCTTAACCTTGGATTACTGCCCATCCTTAGAAGTTCTACCCGACCTTTCCACATTGAGGAAGTTACGAAGTTTGAGTCTTAAGGAATGCAATAAACTTAGCTGCATTCAAGGCATCCCACAGTTGGAGTCTTTGGAAACCGTGGAAATAATTAAGTGCAATGCCTTGGAACTTCACCGCCCTGACCTCCAAAAGTTGAGGAACATACAATCAGTGTACATAGAGATGTGTGATAGGCTTCCTTGCATTCGTAAGGGCCCTTTGGCTAAATCTTACAATCCACTTTTACACGATGGTTTCATTGAATACATGTCAAAGCAGGATAACTCTCTTCAAGAAATCTCTCTCTGAGAAGCAAGAATCCTAAGGATGGACACACACAGGTATTCCACAATTTCTCTCTTATGTGTTTCATTTTTTATGTTCAATTTGAAAATTAACAATCCTATACAATTTCCTTGTTGATTGAGAAGGCATTTCTGGAGAAGCCCATAATATCCCTATGGTAAGTTCAGAACTTCTTAAGGATTGCTGATAAATATTTTGATTTCCTGGAGATGGGATTTAATATGCATTCGATATTAGATCAATCTGCATCCCTTTCGTATTTAGATATGAAGTAGAATATATAGATTGTTTTCATCATTATTATTACAGAGCGTCTTTCTTTATTAATTAAATAGAATAAACGTGTAGGGATACCACTTGATTTCATTGAAGTTATTAAAGTTAGACTTGTCCATAAAATCACTTTTCCCTAGTATTTGAAATTTCATATGATCTATATCTGTTATTATTTTATCTTCGACAAATTAGTTCCCTGCTATGCTGAGGGAAAACACTGGGATAGATTAGGTTTACTGAATTAGGATAGCCGCATGAAAATACAAAATAAATAAAATAATTATTGTGTCACTCTTCATTAATTTAATTGGCTCTTTATCTGTTTTTGTAAATATTATCACATTATTGCTTCATTTCAATAAATTGGGTCTACCTAAGAACTTTCTCCCTTCCACTCTCTAAGTTCATTCGTTGAGACTTTTGTTTGCAAAATTTCCACCATCAAAGAAGTTTAATTAAGCCTTCTTGTTGATGAGAAAATTTCTACTATTATTACTTCTAATTTGCATCGCAAGTACCACCTGGAAAGGGGAATCAAACCTGGTTGTCTACCTAACCTAAGCTTATAGTGAATATAATCTCCTTTTCCTTAGATCTATTGACCATGTAAAGGAGAATGCGACCATTGTTTATGTTTAGTGGCATAAATTATTCAAATATACTCCTAAACTATGTGTTTGGTTCGTTATTTATTCCATATCAGTTCAACTACAATCAAGTCAAATTCAATCTTCAACTACTCCAATGGTTTCTCAAGTCAAGCTCGAGCTTCATGGCATTTGACTCATTGAGTTCAAAAGTTCACACGAGTTTGAGCACAACTTATATTTGCATTGAGTTTAGACATCAATTTTATTTTATTTGAACAAAAGTGTTATTTTAAATAAAACAAGTTTAAGCAAACCTAATCAAGTTGGAGACCAACTTGTCTGAGTGCAGCTTTTACCTCATAGCATGAAATGTTTAGAACATTATTGTCTTTCCGTGGATGTATATCCTTATTATATTCAAAATTAGAGAGTAAACAAGTCCATCTCACATTCGTTTCTGCATGCATGCTTGTATTCGCAGGTTAACTGGAAGGAGAAATGAACCGTCAAAGTGAAGCTAAAACCGTGGGAGCTTTTTGAATCTAGTCTCTACCAAATGTCAAAAAAGCAATTCCAATAAACAAAATTTGGATTGACCATTAGTTGTGAATTGTGGTTCAGACATGGTTGTTTCTTACATGAATCTATGTCGTCTAGAAGACCAAGTCTTTCTAGCATTTCAGTGGTTGTTGGTTGACAATCCTTTCATTTCCGTTTCTGCATTGGTTTGATAGGTGAGAAACTAGTCTAATTATAGTGAGGATTTGAACGTCCAATAATTCTCTATTGATATTTATACAATGATGGATAATTTGTGACATAAGCTGTCCGCCCAATTACATGTAACATGGTACTTCTTTACTCTTACTATGGAAGCCATTGAGCGAGCTGCTTGCAACCAGTTCATTTGTCGTTCCCGAAAATTTTTGAGGGGATGAACTTTCTTCTGGAAGACTAAATAAGTTCATCCAATTATAAATCTAATATAAATTATAGAGCTACAATGTAATCGAAGCCGGATGAATAAAAATATTAATATACTTTAATTAGTATTTCATTACTATTTCTAGCTTGGACTTGAAAAATAAGTTTGCCCCCTCTAATTTCACGATTTTTCTTTCTCATGATTCTAAATATATCCCCAAAGAAGGTAATCTACCATTGTAACACGAGCATTTGATTGGTTATTTTACATGAACTTGTATTTCCCATATACATGCAACAGTGGCCCTTGCAAAAGGAGATACGAGAGGTAACTACTATAAGAATTCTTGACGATGGATATGTCCGAAATGGTTCCACGATAGCCCACATAGTGCAAATTGGACGATACGAGGAGGGGGGAGGAAAAAAAGAAAGAAAAACCTGATTACTTCCTCAAAACATGGGAATCCGCTCTTCGGAAAGAATTTATCAATTGTTAGAATGGCACCGTCATTTGTAGGGAAGTAGACGGTTTGATTTCGAGGTGTTGTTAACAATAATCTTAATGCAGACTAACATCCCAATCTATAAGGTAGCAGATCAAGAATAGGATGAACATCCATGTGTAGGAGATGGTGGATCATCTTGACCAGCATCGCCATATCTAACAATAAATAGTCACTAAGATGGTTGTTGCAATCCATGTTAACAATTTTCAATACACGTAAGTTAACAAGTACTTCAACATACTTAAATGATTGAAAAAGGGGGAAAGAAAAAAGCTATTCCAATGAAAAATCTGACTCTCTACATAATTGTAGAAAAGAAAATGTGAAAAGAGAAATTAAAGTAGAGAAGTCACAAATTCATACCTCGTTTAGAGAAATAAGGTTCTAAGCAAATCTTGTAAATCTAGACGCACACAATTATAAAAGGGCTTCTAGACGCACACAATTATAAGATTCTATATGTAGAATGATGGGTCATGTAACAAATGACAACTCTTGTATAACACGGGAGGGTAGGTAGACTTGAGGAAAAGCCAATTCTTGCCCATAAACTTGCCCAACGGTTCAATGAACTAGATCAGGCCCATCATCGAATGGAAACCCGTTGAGCTTAGCACGTCATGGTGATTTATCCTCACCAACCTATCGAATTGGCGAGTTGGGAATTGGGTTGATGAACCGGCGGTTTCAACCCATTGGAGAGAGAGAGAGAGAGAGAGAGAGAGATAACATCATTTTTATTGTTTGCAATATATATCCAATATCATTATTTGATCTTGACAAATTAAGGATTTTTTTTTTATTAATCTTGTAATCCTTTTCCTTACTATCAATAAACTTAATTAAAAATTGTAGCCTTTACCTTTCTCTTGAACATTTAGATGATTAATGGCTTTAAAAAGTAATTTTATACTCGATGCCATAAATTAAGAAATTCAGGTGATAGATGAAGGCCTTGGTCCATTGGTGCCTTAGGGGCAATCATTTGTGCCAATGTATAAAAAAGATATTATAAATTCTTATTGTCTCTTGTAAATCTTTTAATTAAAATTGTTCGTTAATAAAAAAGTACATCAATTGATTGGGATAATCAATTTCGTTAAATATAGAGAGATCTAAATCTTATTTATTTTTGTTGTTTTATCTAACTTAACAGTTTCAATCTTAAAGATTTTGGTAAACATAATATGTCTAAAAATATTGTAGGGAAAAATAAAATGTAAAATAAAGTGTTTCGACAAAGAAATTAAAATAAGAAATTGGAATTGTCCCTAGGTTTTGGTATGGATGTATAAAAAAAATTCTATAATAAAATATATATGAAGTGTAAATATCTATCGTGAAAAATACATACATGGTGGGGAAAAAATAGACAACCCAAGCACATGATTATTCAATTAACCTATAAAAATAAAAATGAAAAAAATTATGCTCATCTAACTCCTTGGTAAAAGGAAAACATAATACTTAATCTCAAACTTTATTCCTTTAAACATATTATATGGATTTATCATTTTAAAATACCCACTTAAAATCTAAAACCAAAAACCTTTTCACATACCAAAATATTTTTTCTTGTATAAAGCTATTATATTATATAACTTTAGAAGCCTTTCGATCTTTACAACTAGCTTTTGCAATATAATGTAATGAGTGTATATTATATATAATTAAGATGAAATAATTTGCATCTTAAAAAAAAATCTAAGACATGATAATTCTCATTTTTCTCTTCTTTGTGGTCAACTACTATCGTATTAGAGCCGTTAAGTGAGGTTTGAAGTCAAGTTGATCCATTTTATTAGGAGACTAATACTCATATAACTAGACACAATAGTGTTGGCATAGTTTGTATACCTTTTATATATTTAAAGCACAATTATTCTCATCTTAATGAAAGGCAAGTGACAAAAGACTTTGGAAGCAAAAATTATAAAAGAATAAAAAATTAGAGAAGAGTACGAAAATCAATAAAAAAATTAATCTAACAATTTTATTATAAAAGAATAACAAAACTTGGAAAGATATATCTAATAGCTTCACATTGTTAGATTAAGATGATAGCCTCATATATATTTTGATGATTTCACACCATTAATGAGAAAAAAAAAATAATCTCACACAACCAGTGAAGAAAAAAGGTCTTATACTAATCTTAAAAAATAGATTTTTTATTCAATATCAAATCACTTTTCCTAATTGATTGCAAGCTTTGCTTATTTATAGGTATAATATAATCTAATATTTTAAAAAACTAAATCTTGATTTGCATCTGTAAGCCATTGAAAATTTGAAATTGCAAAAAAATTGTAGCCAAGAGGAACTGCAAAAGAATTAAATTAACATTAAATGCATAATATGCAAAGGCCATGGCGATAAATTGAATGAACATCAAATACATAATAATATTCGGGAATAGGCAATGTTAAATCAAATGAGAATGAAAACGCAAGGCTTCCTTCTGCCTTCCTCATGTTTAGATGTACATAACTTAAGGAAAAGCTCTCTGTCTCTCTCTCCACTTTATGGTTTGATACCATCATAATAGTATTAACTACAAAGTTCACCATTGCATTAAGTACATGCAATGCCTTTAGTACTAGAGAAGCATGATTTGGTGCCTCTTGATTATTTTTCATCCCAACCTAGCTTTGATTCAAATACATGGGTATAAGGAAATGGATCCTAACCAAGGGATCATATATAGATTTAGGATTGGGAATAATTGAAAAACATATGTTGGAGCAATGGGAGCCCATCATCTTCTAATTCAAATTTTGGTGATTCATCATCTATTATTACTCAAGTGTTACTTGGAGAGAGATTACAAAAGATGCAATCAAGCATATAATAACATATTAAAAAGAGAAAAGGGGAGCTACAAGAAAAAAAAAATTGGAGAATAAAGAGAGTAAAAGTAGATGTATGAAAACATTTCAACTATCATTATTCCATTTTTATGATAGAAAACCATTATTGGAGATACTAAATTGTATTATTTTGAAAAGTTGAGGTATTAAAGGTAATAAATTAAAAAAGTAGGAAAGTACAAATATGTTAATGTTATTGTGCCAACGTGGTAATGATGGAAGTATAGGTTGGAAAAAGGTAAAGGTGAAGGCGTCTGAGCTGGCATGGGGCTATGGGTGAAAACGTTTGAGTTGAATGACACTGGGCAAAGCAAGTGCAACATACTCGAACAGATTGCCTTTGGGGTAGAGGTGAGGGCGATAGTTCCGAAGTGAAATGTGGGAGGTTGGACCTCCTTGGCCATTGGAGGATATGAGTAGTTAGCCCTCCTTTAGGTCAAAGTAGAGTGTATATATGCTGAGCTGAATGGGTGAATTGAGGTAAAGACATCATGGCCTGAGCTAGGAGCTCTAAGCCAAGGTGAGAATACAGTACTTATATGTCTCATGGTAGCATTGTAGAGTAGAGGAGTTGAGTAGCCAAATTGAGCTAACCATTACTCGAGTAGAAATAATCCATTCAATCTAAGGCATAATGTTATTGAAGTATCGAATAAGTTTTCTTATGGAAGTTGTGGAGGCTTCAAGGAAACTTCCTATGGAAGTAACTTTTCGAATTCTTACTTTATGGCACCCATTTTCAATGCATTTGATGCGATGTGGCAGGTATCCTATCATAGCAGACTTATGTACAATTGTATGTACTTTGTCTTTTGAATGTAGCCGTCTAATCAAAATTTACTCTACATATTGACATCGCAACATTTCAAGGGATATGTACTTATACGAATCACTATAACTATCGATATACTTTCTAAAGCGTTTAGTCTATAAATACCACAATTGTTTAGAGAAAGTACATTTTCGTGATTTCCTTGCTTTCTCATTGTAAGCTTTCTTCTCTGTTTTCATCAACCTTCTTTAAAGCTCTAGTTCTTGTAAATTTTTCTTCAAAGCTCTTCTTTTCTTTTTGCTTCCTCATCAGCATGTCGACGAACACAAGTGAGATGCCATCAAATGTGTCAAAGAACAACATCACAGACTTTGAGAACACAAGAAGTGATCTTCTTTGTAGAGGAGAGGATGAAGCAATGTCATTAGCATAGCTAAATGACAACACAAGAATGGCAGTAGAGGCACTGGATAGGTCATGGCTTCTTAGTGCCATCTTAAAAGATGCTTACATCTATACCCCCCTACTGGAGGCCAAAGATTTGTTCACTGCACTTAGGACAGGTAAAGGCCTGAGTGGTCAAACTAGTAGGAGCAAAGCTTTTGCTCCCAACTGGGTTTTGAATAACTTCGTAGTTAAGCTGATTTCAAGTTGGACAATATGGTTGTTAAGGAGGGAAGAGAAGGTGCCCTTATTGTTAGTGAGGTGTTTTGTTGTGTTTGAGAAGTGTCTGGAGCATAGGCAGCACCTTCTTTTGAGTGAATTTGAAAAGGAGCTCTTCAACTTCTATTAGTACTGTCCAACCTAAGTCTCTCCTAAAGGGTGGAGGGTATTGAAGGCTTTCTAGGGACTTTGCAAGTACTTAGTGATAAGGGCTACCCCTAAGCTCTTCAACCATTTCTTTCTGTAGAAAAGCTTAAGTGGGTAGCCATACCTCCAGTTGCATCTAGTTTTGAAGCTATTTAATGGCCTTGTGGACTCTCTCAAGGGTTGGTATGATGACTTCCTAGTGGTCGAGCTGCCAAAGGAGGTGGATTTATGTACAAGGTGGACTAAGCTGGTCTGAACTAGGGCTTAGAAGGAGCTTGGGCCTAACAATGGTAAGGCTAAGAGGGAGATTCAAGTCTTTATGACCTTTCGAAACAATAATGAAATAAATCCTGTAGAGATGGTAGAGAGATACTTCAAGTATTCAATCTCCGAACTCTTTCCCAACATGAAGAAGACTGTAGTGAAAAAGTGGACAAAAGGTAGAGGTTCATTTTTCGTGAATGGCTTCATCTGTCATGCTAGCTTATGTAAAGCTGTGCTTCATCCAACATTCTCCTTAATAGAAATGGGGGAGGCATCTTCCTTATCTGTATTACATATAGTGAAGTTAGTGAAGGGTGGTCCTTTATACTTTTGTCTTTGTTTTGTTCTTCTTTTCCTTAACTGCTAGAGAGTTTCCCAATCTCTTGGTGGCTGAGTTAATGAGGTGTCGCCAAGCAAGGTCAAAGCCAACCACAAAGGCCTTTGTCCCTAAGGGTAAAGCTGTGGGGCTAAGGAGGTTAACAGGGTCAAGTTGGCGACTCTACCTTAGGGGATTCCTCTTGGTCCTTAAATCGAGTCATTGGTCATGATACTTATGAGTATGGTCCTTCCTTCTACTACATCCATCCCTACCTCTGTACCCATTACTATGAAGGATGAACTTGCTGGTACTGACGAGCTGAACATAGATATGCTTGCCCCTCTTAAGAGGAATGAAGATGATGGGGCTGAAGCCAATTCCCCATCCAAGGTAGCCGGGTAAAAAAGAAAGGCCCCCGAGACTATTGGGGAAGCAATGCTTAGGGCCAAGAAGTAGAAGTTGATAGGGAAGGCACCCTTGCGTTAGGCGACCCAGTACGAATGGCCAATGACTCATCCCTATAGGTGTATCAACGAGCTTAAGGACAAGTTTTTTGGTGTCCTTAACAAGTTCAAGTTCTTAAAGATTGAGCCGAACTTGTTCATAGACATACCATATGTCTCTTGGAATGAAGAGCTCTACCTTCACTAATCTGAAGCCAATAACAAGAGGGCCAAGGGGAAGTTTTGGAGGCTGAAGTAGGAGATCCAAGGCAACAACATTACATTATGGCACTAGACTCTTAGCTATCAATCCTCGATGGGGTCTTACAACCTTAGTGATTGGGTCATCCTTAAGGAGCTGTCAAGGGCAAGAGGAGGTGACCTTATGGAGATGGCAGGTTATTTGAGCTTGGTCATTTTGTCATGATCTTAAGGGAGGCTTAATAGGATTACCTAAAATTTTTATATTACGTATATACCTGTAGTACAAAAATGGTTTTACAAGCTAAAGATTACATATAAATTTTTTGATTCTTACTTTAATAAACTTACTATAACATATAAGTGACTATAGATATTCGATAAGTTATAGTCTATCAAAACTATAGAGAATTGGTATCCCTTACCAAACGGTAAGACAAGGTAAAAGAACTTAGTAATTTACAAAAAATACCACATAATCTAAATAATTAGTCGCTAAATTTTTTAATTCTTACTTTAATAAACTTACTATAATATATAAGTGACTATGGATATTCGATAAGCTATAGTCTATCAAAACTATAGAGAATTGGTATCCCTTACCAAACGGTAAGACAAGGTAAAAGAACTTAGTAATTTACAAAAAATACCACATAATCTTATCATATGAATATACTCTACATAAATTGTTTTTACATAGCTATACACTTTTCAATCAATTCTAACATTACCAAGCCTATCTCTAGTTTGTATTATGCTCTCAAGCTTATCTTAATCCTTGCCAAACGGTAAGAAAAGGTAAAAGAACATAGTAATTTACAAAAAATACTACATAATCTTATCATATGAATATACTTTACATAAATTGTTTCTATATAGCTATACATTTTTCAATCAACTCTAACATTATCAAACTTATCTCCAGTTTGTATTATGCTCTTAAGCTTATCCTAATCCCTGCTATAAGAAATCTGCAAAAGAAACTATAGGAGAATAAGCAAACTACAACTCAGTGAGTTCATTACTCACTACTATCTTTTAAGTAAGTTATCAATCATTATTAACACCTACATAAGTTATCTACATACGAAATGAATGCAAGCGCGATGAACACAAGTAACACATCCATAGGAGTCCAAAACTATAGATGGTGTAGATTTGCATCCTCTATACGTTGATTTTTCCTCTATACTTATCTGCATGGAGCACCTCACCTTAACTGTATGAGGTTGCTTAGGGGCAACATTCCATCAAACGTTACTCGACAATTAACCTAGTTTGAGAATCAACAATCAATATAGGTAGACCTATACTAGGGTTGCTCACTAAACATATCAAAGGTCTTTCGGGCACACATAGCAAGTCCATCTTGCTATCAACTAATATCTAAGGCCCTATGGGCACAAATATGTGAGTCCATTTGCAATCAATTGAAGATACTATGTTAGCTTTTCCTTAATGATAAAATGTCATTCACGAGCATTACGAACCTTCACAAAAATCTTACAAAATATATTTAAAATTGGAAAAACGTTTATCAAAAATAATTTTTTAAAAAATCTGCAAAGCTAGCACACTCCATCAATATATCAATTGGGTCACAGACATGCGATAGGTATAACTAGTTATTTTAGTCAAATANATATAGTAATCAAGTTGATAAGACATGAACTTATCTAGTAGATTGGCTTTATCCTTCTAATTTAGCACATGGAGAAACAAATACACACACATGCAGCCACCCCATAGTCTAGAGGATTCAATGTGGCTGGAAAAAAATAGAGAATGAAAAAGAAAAGGAAAAAGAAGGAGAAAAGAGGGAAAAAGGAAAAATAAGAATAGAAAATAGAAAAGAAAAAAAAAAGGCTTTTCTAAACATAAAAATTATTAATTTAGTAATTATGAAATAATATTAAAATTTCATAAAATTTATTAATTATATTGTTATTCATTACATTTATAATATTTATAAGTTATCTTAACATGTTCGATAAAATTTATACGTGATTATATGTATTAGTCGATAATTACAATCAATTACTGTTTTATTATTATTAAATTATATTTATTCATTTTATAAGCTTAAAGTTATAGTTTTAGGGTTTTTGTCGAATTCGAGTTCAATTTTGAATACTTATGCGTACATTGGGTTTACAATTTTTGTATAACATTAAGGTTTGAGCAAAATTTTAAGGTTTTAGCAAAATTTTAAGATTTTTATCCTTTATATTATGTTCTAATTTAAAATTTTAGTTAGTTCTAAATTTATTGGCTTCGTTGAGTTAGGATAATTATCTATAATATTTATATCGATTCATTACCTAAAACGTTGAATTTACGAAGTTTATACATTTGGTAAGTAAGCCTTCGATTTTCACAATCGATAACCTTCCTTATCATCACTAGTCTAATCTCTATTTGCGTTTCTTTGCAATACCACGACCAAGTATTGCTCTAACTTAATAATTACAATTCCTTTTGAAAAGAGGTAAAGGGATTTTAAGTAGCATTGTTTAATGCCGAGAAGGGCCTGAAGGAGGTAGAGTCCTCTTCTAATAAGTATTTAGATAAATTCATCAAGGCTAATTGACGCCTGTGTCGCTCTTATATGTAAATAGTTGGGTTCAAGGTGAGGCTGCAGGATGTAGAGTGGAAGAGGACCACTGTTGAAGAGAACGATAAGGAGGTCAGTAGCTTGAGGACTCAGCTTCAAGACGAGCAGAGGACCAATGCTTAGCTCTCACAAAAGCTAAACGAAGAGAGGAAAGTTAAGGATGAGCTCAAGAAGGAGAACATTGAGCTAAAGGTGTTAGTCTCCAAGCTACAGATTGAGTTGGAGATAAAGGCGTTGGAGTGTAATAGTAGCAAAGCCACATCGCTGGAGCTGGCTAGTCAAAAGGTTGGGCTGGAGCAGCAAATGGAGGAACTTCAGAGGTGAAGGAGATCGTCTCCAAATTTGAGAGTGTTAAGGTTTTCAACGAAGCCACTGTCTAGATAGCTATCACCAATTTTGAAAAGATGGAGCAATAGTTGGAGAACATCTCTACTAAGTTTACTCGCTATATGAGGAATGATGTGCTCTCCCATTTTCCTAAGCTTGACTTGAGCTTCCTTAGTTTTTTAGATGCCCCAACTTTTCAGGAGAAGAGGGTAGCCCAAGCACAATAAAGAGAAGCTACTTAAGCAGCTGCCAAGGTCTGAGGCACCCCTTCTACTATCAAGGTTGGATGAGACACCTCTGCATCCACTTTTGCCCTAGCAGTTTAACAAGAGGTCATGCTTGAGTGTACATCTCAAGGTGATTAGGGTTGGGGTAATTCTCTTACTGAACCAAGTTTGCAACTTTTGGCCTCTTTTGTAGCCAAAAACTAATCATCTTAAAGATCATCGACGAATCAGTTGTAAACACCTTATTTTTGCTTAACCACACCGCTCGCCTCCCCTTTTATTTTAAAATTTTGAGAATATGGTAAATGATCCTAATTTAAGAAAAATAAAAAATAAAATACATAAATACAAAAAAAAAATTAAAAAATTTAGAAAAAATCACAAAAATTAGAAGATTTAGATAATTTAAAAAAAGAAAAAATAAAAAAATAAAAAAAGTAACAAGAAAAAATAATAAGAAAATTTTTAGATAGTTTAAATAGAATAAAATTTAACTTTAGTATTTTTTAGGCTTATATAATTAAAAGAGAAGAAGGATTATTGGGCTGGAGTTTATATTTAAATCTGACTCATGCCAACCTAATCTATATATAGACAAGGCATAGGCTAATGGCTTGATAGTTTTACAGTTTGACTTGTGCTTAGGTTTACCATGAAGGTCTTGGGTTTGAATCTCACTACAAGCACAAATTTCCTTTTATTTTTTGTCACAAAAAACATGTGCCATGTGTCAAAAAATCATTAAGCCCCATGTTTGGTCATGACACGTGACGCTTTATTGGACCATGAGTTGACGTAGCACCATGTCAGCATATCATCCACATATCAAGTTACATAGCATGACAGGTGTTGCTGCACTTACCACGTCATCAGCCACGTATCATTTCAAGATACGTGGCATGATGCCATTAGACGTAACGATTGATATATTGCAAACTAGGCATAGAATACTATGTATTGAATCCAATAAATACGGCCTTGTATAATCA
Source organism: Lumnitzera littorea (assembly GCA_024138015.1). Classification (NCBI taxonomy): domain Eukaryota; kingdom Viridiplantae; phylum Streptophyta; class Magnoliopsida; order Myrtales; family Combretaceae; genus Lumnitzera; species Lumnitzera littorea. Next base: position 4,544,827 of record JAMXBB010000007.1, on the reverse strand, counting down.
TTAAATAGGTCAAATCAGATGTTGAAAAAAAAAAAAAAAAACATAAATGCTCATATTTTTCTTCTCCTTGAACTTCCATGGTTCAAGCTGCTATTCCCAAATCCAAAGTTTCTAATAGCTTAATTTAGCAAATTTGAGCTCCTGTAACTGTGTTTGATTAACCAATTACATAGAAATCCCATTTCAAATCACGTATTGAAAGTTGTCAAATTCGAGAGCATTTAACCTTAGATTCAAGACATTTTATCACTTTCCTTGTTTATTTTAAGCTCTAATAGTATAAATAAGAGCTCAAATGAGCTTGGACGGCATCAAATTCCTCTCTCCTAAACTCCCCAAAGAATCGCGAAGCTCTCAAACTCTCTCTCTCTCTCTCTCTTTATCTACGTTTCTCTCTCTATCTAGTTACTTCTAAACTAACCCACCACCATTACAACACTCACCACTCCAAGCCATCTCAAACCTGACCAAACCCTAACCACCGTACCTTAACCTCGTCGAACCACTAGCTTTAGTGGGCATCCCCTTAGTCTGACACCACAATTGAACCTATTGTGGTCTAAAACCCAAGGTTACATCTCCCTCTTATACCCAGTAACTCTTGCATAGGTAGACTAACACCATTGCTGCCGCCTCCACTCCAGTGATTGCTCAAATCAAGTCTAACCGTTGAAGAATTTTTCCTATCAAATCAAGTCTAATCGTTGAAGAATTTTTTCTACACCTACCTTCCCCCCAAACTCTAATATGAAACACATGAAAAAGTCCTTCCCCACTCACTTCAACGATTAGATCAAGCCATAGGACTCCCTACGCATTACTATTATTGAAGTTTAGAGATGACTAAACCCCCGATCCGGTGACCCACTCCATGCTCAATTTGCTCCGACTCCTGCTTGTGATGCTGATTTAATCTGAAGCCTTCTTTGCTTAGTTTTGGTTTTGTGATTTTGTTGTTTTGATTTTGCTATTTCATGATTTTGTTGTTTTGGTTCATTATGTATTTTTTTTTCTTTGTTATTATTATTATTTTTATTCATTTATTCATCCCTAATGTAATTGTAACAAAAACAAAAAAAAAAAAGAAAAGAAAAAGATTAGTTTTTTTTTTTGTTTATTTAAGAAAATAAAGAATAAAAAGAAAAGAAAAAAATAATGAATAAGAAAAATAATGAAGTAAATAAACAAAGAAACGGTACCACTTAGAAAAAACCGATTTTTTAAATAAACAAACATGAATCAACCCCTTTTTAAAAACTAGGACATTTTTAGAACTTTCCAAAAATAAAAACTTGACTTAGGACCCTTTTAACAATTATGGAAATCTGGTCCTAAATAGTAAATATGTAATAATTATAGGATAACTTAAAATATGAAAAAAAATTGGTTTTTTCTACTTTAGATAATTTTTCAATAGATGTTATTTTTTCTCACTCGTGAATTAGTTAAATTCCTCAAATAGTATTTTTGAAAAATAAAATCTAAATTCAGAAAGTTAAAATATGGTACCTGTTAAGGGTTTAATAAGATAACCCTTGGATTCAAAATCTTTGGTTTTCAAACGTTCTTTCTTAAATTTGGTTTTTCAAGTAGACTAACAGCTAAGTTAAATCAGTCTATTCAATCAATTTAACCTAACTCTCCTTTTTTTTTTTACTCTAATCGAGTGACAACTTTAAGAGTTTACAAAATTCTTTTAAAAAGCTTTAGTCAAGGATCAATATTGAACTGGTAGGTTTAATATTGTCGATTTAGGGAAAATTTATAAAACCAAGAAAAAATGAGGCTTGAAAACAGCCTTTTAAGTAGATTGAAGCGTTAGACTTTTTGGAACTACCAAAGCTTACTGATCCGAGGCAATAGTTATCCCCTTCTTTACTTCTTGTAGTTTAGGTCTGGATCCCAACCTTAATTTTGTATATCCCCAACTTAGTAATGGAATTTAAATTTCTTCATGTACTTGATTTTATGTACTTCGACTTGTTCATTGTAGTAGTATGGTTTGATAGTTAGTATACAAGAGGTGTTATCCCTTCCCTTAATGGCATTCCAACTTACTTGGTTAGTGGGAGTTTCTTAGGGTATGGGGTGTTTCCCCTTATTGAGGTTATCTAAGGAGGTTAGGTCAGTGGCATTCCGACCTACCTAGTTGGTAGGATTTTCTAATGGTAAAGAGTGTTTCTCCTTACTAAGGTTATTCGAAAGGGTTAAGTCGGTGGCATTTCAACCTGCTTAGTTAGTGGGAGTTCCTCTGTACAAGGGGTATTTTCCTTTGCTGAGGGGGTTAGGTCGATGGTGTTTCGACCTACCTAGTTAGCAAGAGTTCCTCTATGTAAGAGTTGTTTTCCATTGCCAAAGTTACCCGAAAGGGTTAGGTTGTTGGTGTTTTGACCTGCCTAGTCAGTAAGAGTTTGGATGTTTTTCCTTATCGAGGTTACTTGAGGAGGTTAGGTTAATGGCATTCAAACCTACTTAGTTAAAGGTCCATTTACCCTTGGGGGCTTAGACTTGGTATGCGAAAGGAGAGAAGTAATTGTAGACAAGTCATGAGAAATGGAACTTTCATCCATAAATTTGAAATAATTTACCTGATTGTACATTAATCAAAGCAAAGCCAAAGGTTATCAACATTCTAAGTGTGTAAAATGAACTTACCGTCTAATCTTTCTAATCTACATGCTCCATTCCCTTATCTTTCTCTAACTCTGACTAGGTCTTCCCAATTAAGAGTCAACTTGCCGTGTCCTTCTCGCGAACCCATAGCCTTTAGCTTTAGGTCAACTAGGTCATCGACCTTGAATTCTTTGTGTCTAACCTTCTAATCAAAGTATTTGAAAGCTCAATACTAGTAGGCAGTTACCCAAGTTGCAACGAGGTCTCTAATCTCTTTGATAGTATCAACGTTGGCCTATAGCAAGGACTTATTGAGAATGGCATTGAAGCTCTAAGTTTGGATGTTAAGAAGCTCTAACTCGATAGGAAGGACTACCTTTAAGCCAAACGTAAGGCAAAAATGGGTTTTGCCTATAGAGGTACGGTGGTTGGTCTTATATCCCCACAAAATGTTGGGTAACTTGTTTACCCAAGTGTCTTGTGTTTGGTCTACTCTCTTCTTTAAGCTTTCGAAGATGACTCGATTGGTAGCTTTGACCTAATCGTTTGATTAAGGGTAGGCAATCGATGTAAAACACGGCATGATATGGTGCTTGGCATAGAATTCTTTAAATTTGGGGTTGTAAAACTACCGCCCGTTATCCATGATAAGGGAATAAGGGACCCCAAATTGGGAGAGGATGTTGTTTTGAATAAAGAAATTAATACTCCTCTTGATAATCTTTGCTAAGGCCTCGGCTTCGACCCACTTATTAAAGTAGTTGACAGCGAGGATGATGAACTATTAACCTCCTAAGGCCTTAAGGAAGGCACCGAGAATATCGCTGCCCCTCTAGGTGAATGGCTATGGACTGGTCAAGGGTTAGAAACTCTTTTTAGGGGCGTAATTGATGGGGTGTAATTTTGGCACTAGGGACACTTTTATGTTATAGCCTTAGCATCTTGCCTCATGGTAGGCTAATAATATTCAAGTTATAAAGTCTGGATGTAGAGGGCTTGGGATTGAATGTGCTTGTTGTATATTTCGGCATGTAGCTCTTTCATGACACATAGGCCCTGGTCTTCTCAAAAGCATTTGAGTAAGAGAAGGTTGACCCCCTGTGGTATAAAACACCATCGACCAATATGTAGTCAATGCTGTGATGTCTCAACTTCTTTACCCCTTTACTATCTTCAAGGAACGTGTCTTACTCCAAATAACTTTGGATGAAATCCATCTAGCTCGGCTTTGACATTGATGCTGTAAGTTCTAAGATTTATGCTGAGCCTAGAGTTATACTCTTCTCTGGCAAGTATTCGATAAAGATCTTCCTATCCTGCACCTTAGGCTTCTCTATCCCAATAGAAGCAAGCTTAGATAGCCAATCTATTATTGAATTTTTGACTTGGGAGATCTTTGTAATGGTTAATGAAGGGAATTTGGCTAAAAGGCTCTTCACCTTCTCCAAGCACCTTGCCATGGTGTCGTTCCTAACTTCATATTCACTTCGGACTTGCTAAACAACTAACATGGAGTCCAAGAACACTTATAGATGCTCGGCACCAATCTCCTTAGCTAACTTGAGACTGGCTATTAGGGTCTCGTGTTCGAATTCATTGTTGTTGGTGATAAACGCAAACTTAAGGGCATAGTAAACTGTAATCTTGTGCGGTCTAGTCAGAAGGAGACTTATACCTTTACCCCCTTAGGTAGACGATCCATCAATGTAGAGAATCTACATCGATTTGTCATCTCTTAGCGATGCTTCCTTCTCCCCTATATATTCAACCATGAAGTCGGCCAGTACTAGTGCCTTGTAGGCCATTTGTAGCTGATATTGGATTCTGTACGTACTTAGCTTCATCGTGTACTTTACCATCTATCCAGATGCATTTGACTTCTACAACATAGTGTACAGTGGTTAGTCTGTAAGCACAATGATCTAGTGTGCTTAGAAGTAGGACCTTAGCTAACATGTTGAGATGACGATGGCTAAGGAAAACATTTTTGCTCAATTGTATCTAGCTTCAAGCCTTTGGAGAATATGACTGACATAATATATGGGCATGTGCTCTCTCCCTTCTGTTTTAACTAGTATAGATGAGAGTGCCTAGTCGCTTACAGTTAGGTGCAAATATAGGTCCTCCCTTAGAATAGGCTTGGAGAGGATAGGAGGGTATGCAGGAAAGTTTTATAGCTACTGTGCACTTAGGAGTCTATTCAAAACCCTTAAGATTTTGAAGAACTCAGCGCATCTATCTGCACCCTTGGAGATAAACATACTTAGTGCAATCACTATGTTGGTGAGCTTTTGTACATCTTGAATTGAGGTAGGGAGCTTCATATCCCTAATGGCATGTAATTTTTCAAAGTTAGCCTCAATACTTCTCTAGGTGATCAAGAAGTTGGGGAATTTGCTTAAACTAACCCCAAACATACAGTTCTCAGGGTTCAATTCATGTCATGTCTTCTCATTTGGTCAAAGGCTTTTACGAGGTCCTTGACATGATTGTTGAGCTACTTGCTCTTGACGAATATGTTGTCAACTTACACCTCTATGTGGTGCCCCATTTAAGGCTTAAACAACTTTGACAGCATCCTTTAATAAGTTTCATCGGCATTTTTAAGACCGAAAGGTATAACAGTATAACAATACATGTCAAAATTGGTGACAAAGAAGGTATGGACTTTATCCTTTTGGTCCATCTTTATTTGGTTGTAGCCAAGAAGGCGTCCATAAAGCTTAGCAGGGTGTACCCTAAAGTGGAGTCGACCAGCTAATTCATCTTAGGGAGAGAGAAGCAATATTTTAGGTGGGCTTTACTGAGGTCAATATAATCGATACACATGCGACACTTTCCGGACTTCTTCTTAACTAACATTATGTTTGCTATCTAGGTTAGGTACTCTTCTTCTCTCATGAAGTAAGCTTTAAGCAGCTTCTACACTTTTTCCTCGATTGTGGCTTGCCTCTTAAGGGTGAAGTGGCTCTTCTTCTGTTTGACAAGTCGCCTAGTGGAGTTGATGTTGAGACTATAAGTTGCTAAGTTGAGGGAGATCCTGGGTATGTCTGATGTCGACCAGGCAAACTTATCTAAGTTAGCCCAAAGGAGGGCAACTATCTCTTCCTTTACCTTAAAAAGAGTTTTGATCTTGACCTTAGTGATCTGGTTAGGAGAAGGACCAACCTATACTTCTTCAGTTTTTTCGCCTGGCTAGCTTCTCTTAGTCAACTTCTCTTATAAGCCAGTTTTTAGAACAAAAACTCCATTGGCTCTGGCAACCTTGATACAAAGCTCTTGGGAAAGCTTTTGGTCATGTCTACAAACTCCCACCTTAGCGGGGATTGGGAATTTGGCCTTCAAGTGAAAGGGTAAGGTGATGATCTCAAATGCATTCAAATTTGATCTTTCTAAGAGAGCATTGTAGGGGGATAAGCAGTTGATTACGGCAAACTCAACTGGTCGTCATGTGATATTGTCGTCATCGCTAAGTTCCATGTTGAGAGTAATGATTCTCTTGGCTTGGATAGTATTCCTATTAAAGCTAATGAGATTATGTTAGTATGGCTTCAACTTGATAGGCAGTTTAGTTCTCATCCTATCGTATGTATGTAAGAAGAGGATGTTAGCGGCTATCCACCATAATTTTAAAGACCTTAAAGTTAGTGATCCTTGCCCTATTATTAAAGCATTTTGATGGGGGGTGTATCTATCTCTCCAAATCTTCATCAAAGAAGGAAATTGAAGTATCTAACTTATGTCTCTTTTCTCTAACTACCAACACCTCGAATAGGGTATTAGTCGAGTTGTTGGTGCTCGGCTAGCTCCCTTGGTGTGGCCCCTTAACTATTATGTTTATGACACTGTTGGGGCTTTAGTTGTTGTAGCGGTCATCATTTTGCTTTGCTTGGGTGTCTTCAGTTGGCCACCTTTAAGGTGCCCTGCCTTCGTCATCATCGGAACAGTTGTCATTCCTCCTTTAGGACACATATTCACCAAAAAAGCCCTATTGAATTGGATATTCGATTACATTCTTCAACTAGAAGCATTTGTCAGTGGTGTAGTTGTGGTTATCATGGAACTGATAATACTTATTCAAGTTTTAATGACTAAGGTTGCCCTTTATCTTGGTGGGCTTCTGCAATAGGCCTTTATGCCACACCTTAGAATAGACCTAGGCAATAAGTCGATTCAAAGGGGTATGCCACATGTAGATGAGAAAGGGAGGGGGTTCCATTCGACTTGGTGCTTATTACTACTTAAGCATTCCCCCTTTTGCCGTGTTTGGCACCTTGCTACTGAGGTGGTCTTTTATGGACAATCTTTTTTTTATCCTTTTTGCTTGACCTCTCTTGGCCAGCATCTTATCTGGTACGAATATTGTCCTCTTGGTCGATGTATTTCTAGGCCTTATTCTAAAAATCAGCTAGGGTCTTTGGTTTGCTCTTTGTAAGTTATTGGAAGAAGTCTCTCGAAGGTCGGATGTTGAACTATGTAGAATAGATTGCTACTCCCTCTGACAGCTAAGGGATCTCGACTGCGACATTATTGAACTGAACCACGTATTCTTATAAAGGCTTACCCTTGCTCTGCCTTATCAAATATAAGGATGACGTGTCTTTGGATGGGGGCTTATTTACCCCTGAAGTAGAGGCTAAACCTCCATGCTAGCTCATGAAAGGAGTCGATGGAGTTCTCCAGCATGTGTTTGAGTTACGTCTGAGCTGCTTTCTTTGTAGTGCTTAAGAAAGCCTTGCACATTATGGTACCCCTATGACTATGAAGGTTCATGAGGGTGTAGAAGGAGAAGAGGTCATCATCAGGATCACCAATACCTTCGTATTAATCCAGGGTAAGAACCTTGCTATTAGGAGGCAATACTTCATCCTACATACCTATAATAAAAGGGTTTTATTGCTAGTGACCAGCCCGGCGTTGCTAGTTACCTTGCTCCCTTGTAGCTCGAAGAGCCTTCTCATGATCCTGTAGAGCTTATTGAGGTTGATATCATTTGTTAGATGAGCTCAATGTGTTGTAGAGTATGCCTGAACTTTGTAGGAGTTCGCTACTTATTCATTGCCAGCTAAAGCTAGATCATGGATGGCAGCATACCTTGTTGTCTATTGCTATATTGGGTGGAGGGGATTGAATTGCTGATCCCTACCATTCCGCTGCTATTGGTGGTGGTCGTTCTACCCCGTACAGGCATTAAAGGCTTTGGGAGGCTAGGTTTGTGCATTGTGCCTCTCGGATTCCTCAAGGCAAGCATGGAGCAACCTGTTTTGGACAACAAACTCCTCAACTAGGCACTCTTCTAGCGTTTCCCTTAGAGGGTGCTAATTTTTAGTAAGTTAGTTGTTCACTAACTAGTGGTTCTCAAGGTTGTTAACATAAGACATGATAGTCAAAGGTGGTGTTTAGGAGTGTTCAATGTGTTTGGATAGAAAATTCGATTTCAAACTTTCCACAGACGGCTTATCTAAAATGATGAGTCCTTTGCAAAATCTATTTAACGCAAAGAAATTAGTGATAACAAAACTTGTCTATGTGACTCTCGATTGTTTGGCTAGACGATCAATTGGTCGATTGGCTTCTTTGTATATAAGTAAGATTTTTGTTTTCAATGGCCTCTTCACGGTTTGGATTTTTTGTGTGACATAGTGGACACATCCATCTTGGCCTGCAATTTTGATTGATTAATGAAAAGGTGTAGCTCGAGTCTACTTCAATTTTCATATTATTAATATAAAAACACTCACACAGATCTAGTCCCTCTTCCATAGCCCTCAACTCCATTTCATCTATTTTATGCCCACTATACAGATGCCCATAAGCAAAGATTACTCGCCTATTGCAGTCCAAACCACCTGTTGCTGCTGACTCACCCTCTACAAAACAATAGGTGTTTAACATATAAGTTCCTTCTTCTGGAGGCCTTCAACTTACTGCAATAGCCTTCTTTTGGTTTTCTAGTATGTATCTGTATGCTCCAAATCTGCTGGAACCGACCGAGATACTTCGCGTGAGAAGAGGATACAGGGTATCTTCTCACCAAAATATAGACATTGGATAGTATCTTACTTACCACTTGATGACTCTGCATCGTCCTTTCGTGTTTTGCTGTTGTTCTTGCTGTCCAAGTATTCCATAACATGTAGCAGGATGCTCGTTTTCGTGCTATCTCTTCATTGATTCTTTGATGACCACCGAGGAGATTGTTTAAAGTTTCGAAACTTCTGGAGCCTCGGAAGAGGGAAGAGCTTTGACAAATGTCCCCAAATTTCTATAAAGAGTAAAAAAGTGATGGCACTGATGATGATTGTAAAATCTTCTAACGTTTAAAAGTCAGTGTTTGGGTATATTATTTGATTTGCCGATCGAGACGGATTAATTCGGATAATTGGTTTTAATTAGTATATAATTCAATTAATTACACTTGATATAGGATTTTTAACTTTACTCAGGAATATAAACAGTTATATTATTTTGCGTTTACCCAAAAGGTGGAATCACTCTATAAGTGATCTCATTTGCATTAAAAGGTTATGTCTCTTTGACAAATGCCTCTGGGACTATTTTAGAAAGCATAATGCTGCTATTTATCCATAATAAAAAGAGGTTGTATTTGTATTTAATCTGTCAACTTATGAATGTTAAATGATAACATTTGTTATCTACTTATTGCCAATATTTTTTATGTCATATTAAACATCTTCGTGTTATTTGGTTTAGAAGAATGTGTTATCAGATGAATTGTCTAATAAATTAAAGTTTATAAAGATTTCAAGTACGGATAATGTGTTTTTGGCACTCAGGCAATATCTGAACAAGTTTACAAAGTATCATTTTAAAATAAACATCAGCTATTATTGCTTTGAGATTATCTCGCAGGGGATATAAATGATAACTAATGAGACTGGGTGGAAAAATAAATAAATAAGAAAGACTTTTTTTACAAAAGAAAATTACATGTACCTATTTCTTATCTACGAGGTATCAATTTTTCTTTTTCTTTTTTTTTTTAATAGAAGAGATAAATTTGCATATATACATTTTGGATGTCGCAATTAATACATGCTCATATTTTTTTTTATTCATATTTATAAATTTCCACAACAGATACAATTTGTATGTTTACATTGATAGAAATTTTTCTTCTTTTATGTAGGAATCTTGCATTCCATCAATATCAAAAGATTAATAGCATAAAAATATTGCAAAACAAACAACTAGTCATAAATTACTCGGTGCCGAATCGCAACTACATCATTCATGAAGTGACAAAGCTTTTACAATGGAGGAGCAGCACACTGCGAGGGTGACTTCAACTTGCAGGTCTTCATCATTAGAAACAACAGCAATATCTTATAAATATGATGTGTTTTTGAGTTTTGGGGAACCGGATGTGAGAACAAAATTTGCCTCTCATCTTTATATTGGCTTCATAAGCGGTTTTCGATTTTACTTCGATGAAATAGAAATGGATAAAGGAGAAGAAATCGATGATGATCTTAAAAGAGCAGTAGTTAGCTCGAAAATTTGTCTGCTCATGTTCTCTATAAATTAGGCTTCTAGCAAAGCATGGCTTCTTGAGCTTTCCCATATGGTCGAACGTGAAAAGAAAATTATTCAGTATTCTATGATGGAACACCTAACGATGTCAAGCTTACGACACCATTATACGAAAAAGATCTAGAAGATTACAGAGGGAATGCTAAAGATGAGCTAGATGAGGTTATAAATCTCACGGTTATTGACCATATGCACCTTAAAGCTAAAATAATGTGTTTTCTTTTTCACAAAACTGTTCTAACTATTGGTTCACCTCCACAAATCACTAATAAAGCATAAATCCAATGAGCCCATAGTATACCAATAAAAATTTGGGAGGTAAATTATTTCACCGTTTAAGAGAAGTAGTATGAATACAGTTTTTGAATTATGGAGTGTATACATAATAAGACTTTAATAATTATAGCAGTTAATTACTTAATTAGCAGTTTCTTATACAAAATGAAGAACACAATTGTACAATAACTTATATTTTCTAAAATAATTTTTTATTACGTAAAATAAAAAAAAGAAGAAAAGAAATCCTATATAGCCATATTATTGGGCTTGAGAAGTGTCATCTTTGAGCATCACATATGATATATTTTCCTTCCTTTTCTCTCTCTCTCTCTTTTCCCACCTAATTATGAACATGCTTCCGCTTAGGGACTAACAAAAGATCTCTCAAACCTAAGTTTACGTATGAAGCAAGTAGTCTTCTATCTAAACTTTAAACACTGAAATGCAATTTTATTGTGCACATTTTAATCTTGAATGGTGGAAAGCTTCTATAGTTCTATTCTTGATTTTGACGGGATTAATTTAACCCTCTATGTCACTATTAATTTACATTCTTTTAAATCAAGATTGTTGAATTCATGATTAATTTAATGGTTTAAATTTTAAGGAATATAAATTAAAAGTAGAACAGAGGATCAGAATAGTCCATTTAAAAATTAGAATGAAATTGTAGAAAAATCATGAAAAGCGAGAAAAGGTTGAGAATTTAGATTATTTTTTTTCATACTTGCCACCACTTTTTACTAAAATAAAAAAATGAAGATATACAGAAAGTTTTTGAAGAATTTTCACTATGTTCAATACCTCTAAAACAAATTATTATAAAAGGGAATTACATTGAGATTTTTCACTCTATTTTGATACTTAGTTCTTTGACTATAGCTAGTGCTCTAGACTAAACAATAACAAAATGCATTCTAATTAATTCATCTTGATTCTACAACTGACTTAAATAGCCAGTGCTAATTGATCCAAAACCTATGCATTGCTCTGACATTAGGAATAGGAGTTTTATGTTTGAACTCAATCCATACTTTTATCCTAACAGCCCAATCAATATGGCTACTATTATACTCTACATTAAGAGAAAGGTGTCATATGACATGGAGAAACAAATGTTGAACAATTATCAACATGTATAATTAAGACCTAATTCAAATTTTGTCCATTTCCACTACATACACGCATATAAAGTAATGTTATTTTACAGTTATAACCAATCAAGTAGACAAAGGGTGTTAATCACACATTTGGAATATGCCATTGAACTTCATGCTAGAAACAAGGATTTTCAAAACTTGATCTAAGATCTAGTTGATTAAGCCTTTACAAAATGTTTTTTAGGAAAAAAAAAGAAAAGAAATCTAGTTTAGTAGATTAATATACTTTAGTTAGATTAGATTTAATTAAACAAACTACTATAGTTTTGAATTTCTTAACTTAATTCAATTGACTAAAACCTTTTTTTTTTTTTTTTACATTTTAAGCTTGATTCTTCATTTGATTCTATAACCTCTACTTTGATTCACTCACCAGTTTTTGCTTGTATTAATTTGTCATAAACCTACTAGAGGTGTATAATTGGGTTTTAACCTACTAGTCAACCCATTTAATCTATTTTTTAAATGAGTTTGGACTGAGGTTTTTTTCTCATTCAAAAAGCGAACTAAATGAATCCAACCTACTTAACCATAGACTAAAGTAAGCTAATTTAGGTTGGCTTATTTAACACATTTATATATTTGGCTCACTAGTTAGCCCATTTAGTTGTCTTTTTAATCGAGTTAAGGCTAAGGTTTTTTAGCTTATTTGAAAGGCAAGCCAAATGAACTCAACCTGTTTAACATACGTGGGTCGGGTTGACTTGTTTAACCTATATGCACACCTCTAAAACCTATTTTTAACTTAGGTTTTGCATTAAAACACTTGAATACATTAGTCTATCGCGGTGGCAATACCTATTTAACTTAGAGTTAAACTTACCCTAATACATATCAAATCTAGCTATTGTTATGTTTATTTGTTCATTTCAAGCTAATTATTCTTAGTCTTGATTACCATCTTTGTAACTTAACATATCAACATAAACCACTTATTATCCTACTAAAACTTAGTCTTATTAGTCATTCATGATTATAATTTATTCTAAAAGTGGATTAAAATTAAATAACTCTCAAGTAAAATCGTTGAGATCTTATCAACCTTTTTTTTTTGTAAATTTTTCCATCCTAAGTTATAGTAGAAAATCAAAATTAGTCCTAGAATGGAAAGGAGGCCATAATTTATGAGGATCAATATTAGGTTTTTATTGAGGTAAGAAATCTACATTGCCCCTAATTTTGAATGGTGACTTACCCTCTTACAATTGGTCTTAATTCAATTATTTTGGGTCATTTCATGCATAGAGAGTACGTCATTTATCAGTATGCCATAAGTTGGTATAGATTTTACTTATATAGAAGTTACGTACGCATTCTTTATGAAATTCAAACTAATTTCATGTATTTCACTTTATACGAAAGCTAAGAAAATGACCAAAATCACTAGAGATCTTTTCGTTCAATTGATGCCTAAACAATAAGATGTGATTGATAAATTAGTTGAAATGGATCATGAAGTGAAGCATCTGGAAGAATTACTAGACCTAAGCTCCAATGAGTTTCGTATTGTTGGAATCTTTGGAATGAGAGGTATCAATTGACAACTTTAGCTAAGGATATATTCTACCGACTTGAATGTAACTTTCCAAGTTGTTGCAGCTTTCATAAGAGTGTTCAAGAAAACTCACTAAGTAATAAGCTCTTAGAGTTGCCAAAAAAAATTGTGTGGACACATCATTAATCCGAAGGTTGTTGACTCAATTCATAGCCAGAATCATGCGATAGCATGGTTAAACAAGGATTTGCAAATAAGAAAGCTCTCCTTGTTCTGAACGACATAGATGAAGAGAACAAATTTACAGATTTATTAGGGAATGATGTTTGTTTTAAAAGTGGAAGTAGGCTCATTATCGTCACGAGGGATAAAAAGGTATTGGATCTTTTAAGTAGAAAGTACAGTATACTGTCTTATGAATTGGAAGATATTGATAAAGATCGATCCCTCAAGCTTTTTAGCAAGCATGCTTTTAAGAAGGATTCTCCTCCCTCGGAATTCGAATTCCTTTCAAAGAAGGTTGTTTCCTATACTCGAGGACTTCCATTGGCTGTTGGTGTTTTCAATTCATCATTGTTTGGTAAGAAAGAAGATGCTTGGGAGGAAACTCTAGATGATTTAAAGCGATTCCCTAATAAGAGCATCGAGGATATATTAAAGATAAGTTTCCAAGAATTGAAACTTAATTAGAAAAACATTTTCCTTCATATAGTAAGTTACTATGGAAACTTAGATAAGGAGAATGCGTGCCATGTGTGGGAAGATTGTGGTTGGTGTCCGCGACCTACAATAGAAGCTCTCAGAGATTTCTCCTTGATGAAAATTGATTTGTCTACTGATCGTGAAAGTTTTTGGATGCATGACGTGCTAAAAGATCTTGGAAGGGCCCTAATCCAACCTAAATCGGAGAAGAGTGTCAAGTTACCTGGTAGGCTACGGATTCAAGGTAGCCTTGACATTTTGGATGAGATAAAGGTAAATCCATGACTCTTTTTAAGTCTTACTTCTTATCTAAGAGTTGTTTAACTCAAAGGCACATTCGCTTCTCTAAGATTGATATGGTTACATCATAATTTCATGATCAAAGTAAATTTCAATAATAATTTCCTTTTTGTTTTAACTTTGTCTTCATAAAAATAAAATAAAGGAGAGGCAAAGAAAACAAGGAAATAATAGAAGGATGTTTGATGCAGAACTCTAATTTGAGACGTAGCTCGTACTCGTACATGCCCTTGTCATTGTTCATTAGAATCTTTCAAGCGTTTTCCAGTAACTGGTGGGTTAGAAAAACTCTATATTTACAAAAATCAGATATTGGTTTGTATAAAAAACATTAGTGAGAAAAATATTTGCCTGAATTTTTCCACTTGTGCAAATAATAAATGTTATCTTACGTTACATTTGTCCACCTTTCATTATACTTACTTTGTCTCTAAGAACGCTTCTCGATTCACTCACAGTAGCTGCTATAATAATATGCTTTTTCCCAGCAAACAGATTGTGGAAAGAATACATAAATTTATGCATCAGATCTCAGTAGGACCTAAAATATTTGTGTTGAGACCTAGTACAGAGACACCAAACTGTAATTCATTTGGTTCTGTGAAAAAATCTTTTAGTTAAGATTTTTTCAAAAATATTCATAATAATAGAAAATTAGAGTATAAATTTAACACGTAATTGTAATCAATAGTAGCAATTTCATAGGAGAAGGCAGTGAGGGTGGGGGAATCGCACTACAGTCAATGGTAGTATATAGTACATTTATGATGGCAACTTAAGTTTTAAAAGGAAAAGATAAAATAAAATCTTTCATAATTTTTAAAGAATAATGTTAAGGAGTGCTTCTTAGATATTTATTAAGATACCATACATGCATACATACATACATATATATATATATATGTATATGTATATTACTTTCTTGCATCTTTTTTCTCATACAAATCAATTTGAAGAATATGAGTTACTTTCTTCTGGACCTTTAGCAAGGCATCTGAAGCACATGAGCCGTTAGACGCACGATTTATAAGATAACTCGTGTTGTGGATTCATAAGATGTATTAATTGGTTCTACATGTTATTTGTACATAGTGCATGCTTTATGGATTCTTCAGGATTCGAAAATCAATCAACACATGAAAATAATTTCAATTAAAAAAAAAAATCTTAAAGGACGTCTTTATCATACCTTTTAAAAATAATGTCATTTCATTGCCGCTATTTTTGATAAATCTCTTTTGTATCATTTTGTTGCTGTATATTTATGGTATAATGCTGAACAAATTCGTTAGTCTATTATTTGATTTACATATTAGTTAAAATTATAGGACAAAATCTTCAATATATTGTCTGATTTGCAAATTGGATAAAATTGTAAGACAAATTCTTTAATCTATTATTTGATTTGCATATTAATCAAAATTACAAGACAAATTCTTTAGTTTATTGTTTGGTTTGCATATTAATAAAAATTACAGAAAAAACTCTCATTAATCTATTGTTTGGCTTGCATATTGCATAAAATTACCGAATAGGAAAGCCTTGTGCCAAGAATTTTGTATTTCAATATGAAAGTTTTTACATTTTACAATCATACACTTAAGAAAACAATAAGTGCATAAAAATCTGTGAAAAATATAGTAATTTAATATCTTAATAGTCACCTTGAAAAAAGCTCCCTAATATCTTTACATAAATAGATATACATGAACAGAAAATCAACTACGGAGGACGCATGAGCACTCAAATTTAGGATTATTAAACCTTTGGCAGTTATTTTGTTGATCATGCATGAAAGTGAAATTGTAAAAATAGTTTCTTTATTTATCTAATTGTCTGCCAATAAGCCCTTACACAATATATCACAACCATCTCTTCGAGTAAATATACTTTATAATGTCACTTGTATAGTAATGCAGGAAAAGGCACATGTGGCAACACCAGTTATCTTTCATACGAAAGCCTAATCCAAAGAGAGGACATGGTTGGTCTTCAGAATTTGAGGTTCCTTGAATTGCATAGTACCGAAGCCTATGGGGACTTCAGTGGACTTTTTCCAAACCTAAGATGGTTTCGTTGTGATTTTATGGACTATGAAGTAATGAATTTGAATCCGAAAAGATTAGTTGTCCTTGATGTGAATGCTTGTACGTATTCTCCGGAAGGTGTAGAACAATGAAGGTACAACTCACTGCATCAGTAATAGGATTAACCAATGAGCTTCTTTTCATAATACAACTTCGGCTTTAATTAACTCATGCTCCTCCATAATCATTTATCCCTGCAGGTGGATGAATTAAAGGCATTTCGTCTCATTTCTAATGCTTCATGGTTTTCTTCACATAAGAAAATTGAGTGGATTCCAAATGCAAAAAATCTTGAGAAGTTGTGTTTGTGTATTCCTCACACTGGCCTAGAGGACATGCGTAAACTTTCACAGCTTACGGACCTTACTTTATGGTCTGTGAAATTTAGATCCATACCGTATCTTCCATCCAGATTATTATTTTTCATCGTTAGTTAGCTGCGAATTCGTCAACGGAATTCTTGATGTATCAAACTTGAAGAACTTGATTTCCTTTCATATTGATAGAGCAAAGAAGCTGAATGAGATTACAGGCATAGAAAAACTGTATTCCTTGGAGATACTAAGACTCAAAGACTTGGATGATAAAGACAGTTTGAGGCCAAAAGGGCTCAACAAAAACAATGTTCTCACTCAGGGGTATCTAAAGAACCTGAAAGAGTTACAAATCGATAGCTCTTTAAATGAGTTACTAAACATGTCAAGCATGAAAATATTGATTTCCTTGGACTTGTCTAGGATGGAGAGAGTAGTGAGCTTTAATGGACTTGAGTCTTTAATATCGTTCTATCTACACCATTGTCCATCCTTGGAAATTCTACCTGACCTTTCGACTTTGAGGAAGCTATGAGGTATGGGACATGAACATTGTGATAAACTCACCTGCATCCAGGGCACCCCACGGTTGGAGTCTTTGGAATTTGTGGAGATAGTTTATTGCGGTTCCCTGGAACTTAATCCCCTTGACTTCACCAAGTTGGAGAATGTACAGTCAGTGTACGTGGAGAAGTGTGATAAAGCTTGCCTGTATTCTTAAGGGCCCTTTGGCTCAAGATAAATATGGTGGAAGAATCCAAAGCTTTTTCCGACAAATCAACTCTAAGAAGCAAGAATCCTAAGAATGGACATCCACAGGTAATCCAAAATTTGTCTTTCTCAAATTAACAATCCTTTTACAGTTACATTGTTGATTAAAAAGGCATTTTTGGAGGAGTCAATGATATCGCCATGGTAAGTTCTAGTTCTCTGAGATGGGATTTCATATGGATACGGTATTAGATAAATCTCGCATCCTTTTAACATTTGAATTACTATATATGGATTATTATTAGCGAGCCTTGCACTTGCACATGCACGTAAAAAGAATATTATAATAATGTGTAAAAATATATCAGTTGTAAAAAGAATATTATAATATATGCAAGAAAAAAAACAAAAGCAACCGCTTAGTGCGTGACAAAGAAAATGATAAATTAAGCAAACTATATTTATTTATACGCGTTGGGTACAAATAAAAAATTGTCAAATGTTGAAAGCACAAGCTAAGAAGCATAGAGGAAGAAAATATTTGCTATTGATACCCCATTTAATATCTTATTCTCTTAGAAATTCATTGCAAAATGAAGGACATAATGTCCTCATATAGGTTACATAGTCGGCAAAATTCCAGCTGTAAATTGCTAAATGATGGACAACTAATATATTAAGAATGCTCCAGTTGTTATTTATAATTCACAGCTCATGGTGAAACTTTCTGTATATATCATGGAAAGGTACAGCCATAATTTTCGATTTACAAGTATAGCTTCAACTGGATTTTCCTTCGGATGAAGTAATGCTGTTGCATTAGTCAACCGCAAGAAGCATTTCCTAAAATTGCAAATTATTATTTTTTTAACAATATGTCGTAATATGGCTAAAGAAGAACTTATCTGTTTTTTGCTAACTCTCCTATCTGTTGTTTGCTCACTCTGATTGCCACTTAAATATATATATATATATATATATATATAGAAAAAGAAAAAGAAGCTGCACTAAAGCCAGTGACCAAACATGGTATATGTGAATTCAAAAGTGGTAATCTGCTCTTATGTAATTGTTGAACATAGGAAATTAGGACTGTTGGATATGAAGTGGGAAGTGAGCAAAAATAGTAGAGGGGTTTAAAACATGTTCCCGATTTCCAAACTATTATATGATATTTAAATTTTTAATAACATTATATAGTTTAAAGACACCAAAAGTATGATGATGCTTAAATAATATAGATTATTACAGGTTATCAAATGTTGTCTTCCTTAGTCGACTAAATAGAATAAAATGTATAGGAAGGTTACTTGATTTCATTAAAGTAGTTAAATATTAGCTTTATCCACCAGTTCAATTTTTTTTTTTCTAGCATTTGATGTTTTATTTTCAATATGTTAGTTTCTTACTTTGCTAACAAACAGGCTTAGGTAGATTAGTTTCATTGAACCACTACAATAAAGAAACATTTGGTCCATCTTATTGATTTATTTAGTTATTTATCTGCTTTTACACATGTCACCACATGATTGCCTTAGTCCAATAAACCAGGTTTACCCTACCTTTCCACTTCCATGTCAGGTTTAATTGATCAAGCCTCCCTATTGTTAAAGAAAATTTTCATTGAATTATTACTTCTTCTTTACATTGAAAGATAAAAAATGAAAAGAAAAAGGAAAAAATCTCAATTATCTAACCTCGCTAGTGATTGTAATATTCTTTTCCTCACTCCAATTTTGTTGACTATGCAGCGGATAATGAAACCATTTTCTATGTGTAGAGGTATAACTAATTCAACCTATTTCGAAAACTATTTAGGTTTAACTTGTTATTTATTTAAAATCAATTTGGCTAGAACCAAGTCGAATTCAATCTCAAACTACTTAAATAGTTTATGGATTCAAGATTGAACTTAATCACATTTGGTTCAATTAGCTCGTGTCAAATTTATGTGTAAATTCAGTTTAGGTATCGATTGTATTTCATTTGAACAAATGCATTATTTTAAATTGAATAATCTCAAACCAACTTAGTGAAGTAGAGTCTAAATTGCTGATTACTACTTTTCTCTAGTAGCATGAAATATTGCTGAATATCGTCCTTCCATGCCTCGTCAGTGGGCCTTATCAGCCTTCAGTACTGTATTCAACATTGAAGTTCAATCCATCCCATCTCAATTCTCACGTATCTTACTGCAGGTGAACCATCTTCAAATGAAGCTAAAAGCATATCAGCACTTTGAATCTAGTCTCCATGATGTGCCGAAAATGCACTTTGTTAAGGTTTAGACATTATTTTACATGTGTTTGGATCTATATGGTCTAGATGTCCAAGTCCAATTGCATTTCTATATGTGTTAGATGTTAATCCTATAGGTTTTGTTTTCTTCCTTAGCAAAGATTTGTCGAGTGTGTGTCTAATCTTATAACTGTGTGAATTTTAAACATGTAACGGTTCTCTATTGTTATGCATATGATGATGGATGATCGGTGAAACGAGCATGTTGATGCAATTCAAGTGATACAGTGATTACATATTCTTATTATGAAACCATTGTGAATAAAGTATAAGCAAGTCGCTTGTAGTTGTGGGTGGTAGAATTTATCCTTAAAATAAATAGGGAAGGAGCCATGTGAGTGGGCATGGCCGCAACTCCTTGAAGAAATTGGTGGATTTAAGCTTCTCACAACTAGTTGGGTAGCATCGACACTTAACCAACAGCCACTTTATCCCATATATCATCATATAACTGTTTACATCTCTTTGTACCATGAATGCATTTGTAGTCAACAGATTTTGAATGAAATTCGAGGGATGGATTGATCATTGATTAAACAAAATATTTCAAAAATGTACATAATTTCTACTAAGGAGAGTAAGTATAAACCTCCATTTCCTATTTCAACGATACTATCCTACGTGTATCATTAAATAAAAATCACAACTAACAGACATAAGCTACATCAATGACAAATTTTTCTATAATATAATCGAGATTAGAGATGAATTTGGCATAGATACATACGAATGTGACCAAGACTTAGTATATGGCCTTTGTCCCTAGGAAGAACATGAAGTGATTGCAATGTTCTATGCCTACATTAACAACATTTCAATTGAAGTGTTTCTATTAAGCTTGTATATTATATTTTATTTTATTTTATAGCATGTAAGAGTCACGTGTCCACTTTGTATACATTTATATATATTGAACAGCTAACTTAGTTATATAGTTAGTTAGTTACAATCATTCTTTAACAAATCACTTTGTTTATACTCTCTCTAGTTTCATGGCTTCATCTTTGTTTACTCTACATGGTTACATGAAATAAGTTTGCTGCAATCTCCCTTACCAGTTGATGATTTACATGTTATTAAAGTAGGTCAGTGAATAGACCATTCTTTTGTTTTAGTTGATTGGAAACGTTGAGTTCACAAGTAGTATATTCAGGTGTTAGTCTCGAAGGTGCAATTAGTGATCCCTTACATTTGTCTAATTCTAATGGACTTAGAACTATGATTACAAATATAGTGTTCAATGGATCAAATTACATTAGTTAGAGCAAATCAATTCAACTTACGTTAGGTGAAAAGTTGAAGTTAAGGCTCATAAACATATTAGCTTCTAAACTTGTTGATGATCTGATTAATGAAAGCAAATGGACTTAATGCAATTTCATGGTTCAATGCTAGATCTTGAACTCTGTGAAGAAAGAAAGAATTGTTGGATGGATTTATGTACTTTAAATCTACAAAGGAACTTTGGGAGAATTTGTCTAAATGATTTGGTTCACTTAATGGACTGATTCTTTATCAATTGCAAACAGAAATTATAAATATAAGACAAGGAAATTCAATTGTTACCATTTACTATAATAAATTGAAGTGCTTATGAGACAAATTGAACAGCATTTTTTCTCTTTTTGATTGTGTTTATGGTGTCATATTGTAGTGTAAGTGTCAAACTTTAGAGAAGTATATTAAAGTGGATAATAGGAGTAAGCTTGAGCAGTTTTTTATGGGCTTAAATGAATCTTTCAAGTATATACGTAGTCAAATACTGTCAATGGATCCTTTACCTACTATAAATAAGGCTTATTACTTAGTGTATTAGATTGAGAAACAAAAACAAGTAACTACTGGACTTGAGTCTATTGAGAGCAGTATGGTGTTTGTAGCTAGGAATCAAAAGAGAGCTTCTAGTAATGAGGATAGGAGAGACAATAAAGAGAAAACATTAGGAAAATTGCAATATGTTCATAGCAAGAAGCAGGGGCATACAGTAGAAAATTGCTTTGAAATCACAGGTTTTCTTGACTAGTTTAAAACTAAAGGAGAAAAAAGAGGTTCAATTACTAAAACAATCACACATGTTGAGTCTTTTTCAGGTTCTAATATAGCTGATAGTCCTTTGGATGAGCCATATCTTGTTTCCAAGATAAGCAAGCAAGTCATGAAGATGTTAAAGGAGGACAATTCTTTAGAAGGTACTAATGTATAGTACGCTTTGCTTATGTCCTTTGTAAGTATGCCCCTTTCTACTAGCTTACTTGATAACGTTAAGTATTCTTGGATAGTTAATACAGGGGAAACATACCATATGACCCCATTTTCACACATTTTAACCTCAACCAACAATCTTCCCAATCCTATTCGAGTGAAGTTACTTGATTAAAATGAAAAATTAGTGCATACTATAGGCAATGTGAGGCTTACTGATCACATTGTACTTAAGAATGTATTGTTGGTACTAGGATTTTGTTATAACCTTTTATCAATACACAAATTTCTCACAACTAGTCACTTACTTGCATCTTTTAACAAAACCAGATGCTTATTTCGGGACCTCATTGGTAAAGCTACCATTATTATAGTAGAGGTGCATAATGGACTTTTTATTTTGAAGTTAAACTCTTCCTGTTAAAGCAATACAATAGTTGGTTTATTGTTGCATAATTTTACTTCTCATATACTTTCTTCTAATGCCTTGTCTTTGGATATTTTACATTTACATCTTAGTCATGTATCTATCTTGAAATTGTTTCATCAACCTCATTACAAACAACTCAATTTCTCTTATTTTCATTATGAAACTTGTGTCTTGTTAATGATTCATAAATTTCCTTTCCCTATTAGTGTATTAAAGTCAATGTATCCTTTTGATTTGATGCATGTAGATATATGGGGACCTTATAATACAAGGTCGATTTCAGGAGCAAGCTTTTTCCTCACTATTATAGATGACAAGACTAAGTGTACTTAGACTTTTCTTATGGCTCATAAAAATCAAACACCTACTTTGCTTTCCACTTTTCAAGCTTATGTGAATACTCATTTCCATACTACTCCTAAGACCATAAGATTAGATAGTGGGTGACAGTTTGTTTCACATGAGTGTTAAAAACTTTTTGCTAAACACGGGATTGTCCATCAAAAGCCAGTTGTGTATACTCCTTAACAAAATGCAAAATGGAGTAGCAGAGCGAAAACACCGTCATCTCTTAGAAACTGCAAGAGCTTTGCGATTGAATGCCAATTTTCCAAAAAAAAAAAAAAAATTTAGGGGAAATGTTTGTTAGCAACAACATTTCTTATTAACATGATGCCTATTAAATCTCTTCAATGGAAGACACCATATGAGTTACTTCATTTGAAACCATCTAGTTATGATCACTTGTCTACTTTTAGGTGTTTATGCTATGTCGTTATACTTCCTAAGCTTAGAGATAAGTTTGAAGCAAGAGGTCGACGTTGTGTGTTTTTAGGATATCCATCATATCAAAAAGGATACAAGTTATTTGACCTAAATACACGAGTTGTTTGTCAATCAAGATGTTCATTTCCTTGATCATATTTTTCCTTATAAATTAGATGTTAATTTGTCTTCTAATCAAGTCAAACCACTTATTAAGAGCCCTCCTCTGTTTCCTTTATATTCTAGTACTGATGCAGAAGATCAGTAGTATGATAAACACCATTCACGAACCTAGAATTCTCCTTGCTTAGAGTCTCAACAACTTCAGTTAAAATGTTCTGATGAGTCAAACATCGATCCTATATCAGAAACTATACCAATAAATTCTTCCTTTCCTATGCGTCCTCAAAGACAAAAGCAACGTCCTAAATGGTTAAAGGACTACATATATAGTGTTGCTAATGCATCTACATCTTTAATTACCCCTGATACATCTTCATCATTACATCCATACCCATTGTTTCATGCACATTCATTTTCTAACCTACCCTATGATTATGTGGTCTCGTTAGCCAATGTTTTTGCTATAAAAGAGCCTCAATATTATCGTTAAGCCAAAAATGATCCTATTTGGATTGAAGCTATGCAAAAGGAACTTTTGGCTTTAGAATAAAACAACACTTGGAAGATTGTTTCTCTTTTATTGGGAAAAAGGGCTATTCGTAGCAAGTGGTTGTATAAGATAAAGTATAAGCTTGATGGTTCCATTGAACGTTACAAGTCTAAGCTAGTTGCAAAGGGTATAATTAGGTTGAAGGATTAGATTACACATGCACTTTTTCTCAAGTAGCTAAACTCACTACTATAAGAGTTTTATTAGCTGTTGCTTTAGCTAAGAACTAGTTAGTGCACCAACTAGATGTTAATAATGCTTTCTTACATGATTTTGTTTATGAAGATATTTACATGACACCTCCAAAAGGAGATCCTTTAACTAATTTTGAAAAAGTGTGTAAGCTTGCTAGGCTTCTTTATGGACTTAAACAAGCTTTACGTTAATGGAACAAGGAGTTTTCAAGTTTCATTGTATCCTTAGGATTTATACAATGCAAGACATATTACTTACTTTTCACTAAGATTGTTGGTTCTCCTTTTGTAGTTGTGCTAGTCTATGTGGATGATCTCTTGGTGATTGGAAATTCTTTAGTTGAGATAAATGCTATTAAGAAGGCTATTGATAGAGCTTTTACTATTAAGGATCTTAGGGAAGTCCGTTTCTTTTTAAGAATTGAAGTTTATTGGTTAAAAGATGATTTTCTTTTCAATATATAGATATATATATATATATATATATAGATGTAGCTGTATATGTATATATATTTGTATATTCAGTATTATCAATAGATACATATAGGTAAATATGGCCATATACGTAGATATGTATAAAATATAAAAACACAAGTATATATATATAAGTATTGTATATGTGTTTACATATGTATTGCATATGTAGTACATTTAGGGTCATATTATTATATTACATAAGTATATATAGATGTATAAAAATACATATATTAATAGTATAGTATATATAAATATATGGGTATACTTAAATAATATATGTATAACATATTATAATAATAAATTAATAAATAAAGTAAGGTAGTATATATATAAGCATATATGCTATAGGTTTCAAAGAAAATAGAAAATAATTAATTTGAAAATTTTAATAAAATATAATAATAAATATAATTATATACATATTACATAAAAATAAAAAATAGAAAAAAGATTGAAGATATGAAAATTTTCGAAAATGACACATGGCACCCTTCCTATGCTGCCACATTAGAATTTAATTAAATTCTTAATTAAAAAATAATTAATTAATTAAAAATTATTAAAACAATAAAAATAAATTAAATATATCTTAATCCTTAAAAATAA
>JAMXBB010000007.1:4427192-4493164 GCA_024138015.1 Lumnitzera littorea | reverse complement strand
TCTCTTGAACCGCCTAGGCCTTTAAAGCCCGGTGATTCATTAAAGCGGTTCGGCTCGCCTACTTCCGAGTTGAATCGATTTAAGGCTTCGGGTTGGTTCATGATTCGGAATCAGCCTTTACCCAAGTCTAACTATAAATATTCACTCAAAATTAGTTGTGAGAATGAGGTAGAAAGAAGAGAAAGGAATTGTTTTCAAGAGAAATGAGGTATAATGATAATTTTATCAATTTAACAATTGAAAATTAGTAGGCGCATCTTATTGTTGTATATTGTTTTGATCAATTTGGTAAAATTGAATATAAAATTTTCATTGATGTACCTAATATACTTCTATTATGGTAGAAATATACAGTAGAGCATGTCATACCCCTAGTCGAGGCGTATAGAGTTGATTGGGTAAAGTAAAAGTTTCGAACATTTGATGTATCTAATTTATGCAATAAAATACCATTTTACATGTGCCATCTAACACGTTTCTTCTTATATTACTGATGTTTACTTGTGATTGTTGGAAAAAGTGACAGAGACGATGCCACTATTGAAAATCACAGGGTAATAACGCTAAAGGCAAAGTTTTGATTGAATACATGATTTAGCAAGTCAAACTATCATGTATCAAATTTTGAAAAATAACCTAACTTCATATAGTGAATGTGATATTATTCCTTCAAAAAATAAAAGGGAAAAAAAAGAAAAATACCTTAATGTCATGCACTATCACGTGTACTGTTGGGATCATATGAAATAAACCTTTCATAATCAAATTCATATGATATAAAAATGTCATTTTACATTGTATGTGGTTTATTATTTATTGTGTACACATAATAACATTACCGTAGGAGAGGAGAAGTAATGCAGAAAAGTAGTGCATTCTCATGGCCAGAAATAATGAGAATATTCAGCACATTTATTTTCAAAATCCACCATTTTACCAATAATAAATGGGGACCATTTTTACATCATATTCAAGCTAAGTTGAGACGCACAATGGCCATAATATTATTGAAAAGTTGGTGAACTAGGAGGTTTCTATCAGATAACAAATTGTTTGCAAGGCGTGCTAACCCAGCCTCACACCAATCAACTTCTCCCATTGCAGTAGTCATAAAAATATTAACATCCTTATAGTTCTTAACGGTCAAGGCAGCTACCGTACCATCGAGCTGTTGGATGGCATCCACATATTTATCATCGCAATCACTAAGAACCTGTTGAACACCGGGCTCCATCGTGTCATCATTAATCTGGTGGATAAAATTGGCTGTATCGGTTGCTTTTTCTTGTGCAGCTTTTATCATGATCAATATAAGGGTGCTCCCATCAACACTTGAGCTGCTAGGAGTGGATTGAAGGGTGGACAAGCACAGATCCTTATGTGGTAATTTTGCACAAACCTCTTGGGCAGATTTCGATGCATTATTGGTTGCAGCATTCATAGGGAGGATTACGAAAAGAGCTATAGGCAAAAGCGACATGAGAAATTTGAAAGACTTCATTTTTGTGTTTTGGATCCACCAGTTAATGAAAAGGGATTAAAGTAACAGGACATTCTTGATGCTTTTATAGTACTACTTCTTCAATAATAATTGGGTATACACCCCTTGGTAGGGGGATATTGAAAAAAAAAAAACAACTATGTTTTGTAGAAAAATGCGCTTTATCGTTGAATTCTTGCTTTAAAAATCTTTACACGCTTTGTACGCTTAATTAGCAACTTCTTGTCTTTGGCCCTGGAAAAAAAAAAAGAAATAGTAACTTCTTATCTTTAGTATTTTCCTCAAATTATATTTAAAGTATTTATTCCCATATTATTTTCCATTGTTACCCTATGTAACATAAATATAGGAACTTAGCTAATATCTTGCAGTAGCCTATGAAATACTCCCGTAATAGTTCAAGATATATTAATTATAGGAAAGTTAACAGTAAAACCATTATTGAGAATATATATTTATTAAAATATTGTGTCTAATAACATTAACATTGACTATTATTTACTCATAGATATAGTGCTATTGGTTCAATTATCCAATATTTAGTTATATTATTTTTGCTTTACAGTTGTTAAATGATTTTCTTGCGGAATATGTACACATTGTTTAGGTTATTTATATTTTATATGTATCTCTTCTATAAATTTCTCAAAATAAGCATGAATAATTATAAATCACAGCATATATATAAATATATGTTATATAAATAGCATTAAAGGGTTAGTGGTGGTTCAAGAGGTTATTGTGGTTCTGCTAATGAACCACTCGGTGGTCTGAAGGAGGAGGCGATGGGAAGAGCTTCCAAAAAGGGAGGGTGGCTAGAGCTCTACACGCCGTCAACGTCTAGTTTATGTTCAATTTTCTTTAATTAATTAAAAGTATTATATTACTTAATTAATTATGAAAAGTTGTATTCTATGCTTATTTTTAATATAGATAATGGTAGAAACTTTGTTTTATAAAATTTGAATGAATACAGATGGTCCTTAAGAAGTCGGGATGTTTGGAATCAAATTTGAATTTATTGTTGGAATTCTTATACCTCGTTCATTCGAGGGGAATTGAAATTCAATTCTCTTCTTATTTCTTATTATAACGTTCGTTTAATATTTTGTTTTTCAATCACGGTTCTTTAGGAATTTTTATTACATGAAATTAAGTAATAGGGATTCCTTGACTCAACGAAAAAATTATGATTTCTCACAAAATTTTACATTTTTTTCCAAAAGTAACATCATATCAATTTGATAATGACCACTACTACTACTATTGCTATTATCACTAATCGCCACTACTACTATTGCTGCTGCTGCCGCCGTCGCCGTCGCCACCGCCACCGCCACCATCATCGCCGCCGCCGCCGCCGCCGCCGCCGCCGCTCCTATCACTACTATCACCACCTACCGTCACCACCATTGTCACCATCAACCACTATTGTTATTACCAACCACCACCACCACCTATCGTAACCGCTACTATCACCATCAACCACTACCGTCATCACCAACCAACACCATCACCATCGCCACTAACACTGTTATCATCACACTGTTGCCACTACCATCACTCTACTGTTGCCATTACCATCATCGTTGCTATTACTACCACTACCACTACCACTACCACCTCTAACCATTGCTATTATCACATCATTGCTATTGTCACCATTGTCGCAACTACCCCTACCTCCCTCTAAGCCACTACCACTACCACCTCTAACCATTGCTATTATCACATCATTGCTATTGTCACCATTGTCGCAACTACCCCCACCTCCCTCTAAGCCACTACCCCAGCTATTGCTACCACCATCAACTATCGCCACTGCCACTGCCAGTATCATCGACCATCACTATCATCATCGTTCATAACCACCGTCGATCATTATCACTATCTCTGCCTTTGCTCTCATAAGAATTAGTTGAGAAAAATTAAGGATATTTTAGTTATTAAAGTTTTATTATGTATCTATTCTTAAGTTATTTATTAATCTAACTAAATAAAGTAATAAGTATTACATCTTTATTACATTCTTTAAAAATTCTAATTACATTCCTTCTTCATTCCATTTAGTAAAGTGAATGGGCTATTAGTATCATAGTTTGATACTTTGATTTTGGTTTAAAGATTCTTGATGTTACATTAAATCTAAATGATGTATACTTTCAATTATTAGTTCGTTAAACATTTATTACAAATATTATAACACCTGCTTTATTCTGGAAACTAGATATTTAATGACTCATAAAAATTGTTCGTTCAATCTGGTTTCGGATGATTTTTGAAATTTGGTTGTGGTAACTAGAAGCATTGAAATATGATCTTGTCCTTAAATTGTAGTGTTTATGTAATAGAAGGCAATTTCTTGGGTAAATTAATGGCTAAAAGGGTAATTTTGGGAAGAATAAAGGAATATGCGAATTCAATGTTGATAATGATCAGTCATGAAACTATATAAATTTATGAGTTCACAAATTTTTTCATGCATTTATAAGGATTAGTATGCTATATATTATGTAAATAGGTAGTCTTTGGTTCTAAATTAGCTTAGTGGTTAGTCTGTAATGATTTTCCTTGTAAATGTGGTACAGACATGCTTTCAACTACACATTTTGATGAAAATTTGTTGGCTTTTGGTAAGGATTGGCAAGCACTAGAGGAGTACTAGAGGTCATTTGAATTAATTACGGCTTGACGATAAAATATAAATTAGTCAGTGTTTAAAAGGCCAATATCGAAATTTTCATGACCTGACGAGGCTCGATATCATGAAAAATTTAGATAATCCCCAAAAATATGATCGTAGTGATATATAGAACGCTGAGGTTAGATGAAGAATGAGTTATGGCATTTAGATGTCAAAAGTGTAATAGTAAAAGATGAAACCATTAAGCTTTACCGTGTTATGTATTGCTTTTACTGACTTATTGATTTATAATTAGGTTCGTTAAATCGTATGAACTAAAGAATTTGACTTATTTAGGTGAGTAACCCCTTCTATAGTTGTGTTGTAATGTGGTGGAAACAGTGTAGGCCAGTTGTGTATGTTTGTTTCCCTATGAATTAACTTAAGTGAATACTATAATAGGATACTTGGTTGATTACTTGATGAAATGTTGAGCTTGGATTGCTACTATTACCATTCTAATTCCTAGAATTGAGATGTGATATATATTCCATCGGACTCAAGTGCCTATACTACAATTTAATCAGATAGTTGATGCAGCATGTACAAAAGAAATCTCAAAACTCTTTATTGTTTGTGAATGACAAAAAGAATACATACTCGATTTAGGGTAGGCCTAAACTAGTTTTTGAACCATCGAGCCTTAAGAGTTTAAGTGGTTTCGATAATTTAGGCTCATTGAACTAGCTAGCCGACCCATTATTGAATCAATGAGTAGGCCTCGTCGGTTTGGCTCTTTTTTTTTTTTTTCACAAATGCCAAAATTTTTTACTCCCTTTTAAAAAAAATTAAAGGAAAAAGAGAGAGAGGAATTCTTTTTGTTCATTTCAAAAAGGTTTTGTCACGTAGAAAAATCTCTCAAAATTACTATAGAAAAACTAAATGATATGGTTTTTCCAAATGTAGTAATCCATTCTTAAGATTTTTCAAATTATGATTAAGTAAAAATTCTTTTTCTTTGAAATAATTAAATTAGATAATCACGCACACTTAACTTATTCTTCCCTATTTTAAAATTGACCAACACACTAAAGGTTTTTTAATAAAACAAACCAAACTATAGTAGTTTGACTTTGACTAGTGGATATGTAGGCATGTTCGAAGCAACCGTAAAATCAATAATAAAAATTTTTCCCCTCATACCCTTAAATTTTCCAATACTGAACTTGTATAATAATCTTTTCAACTAACAAGCTCCACTTAAAGTGGATAGTATTTTACTTTATATTTCTACTCAACTACTATACTTTGATCAATCAGATAATTTTTTGTAATGTACTACAATGATTTATAGTTAATAATAACGTTATATTTTAGTTCTCTACTGTAGTCTACAATTCTGCGACCAAGGAGAATTATTTATCCGTTACAACCTCTTTGGCTTTCCTTGACATTATTCATTATTATAATATTATACTAACATTAATTTCACGCGGAAGAAATTTATTATTTCGAAATGGAGTTGTCATGACCTTAAGGGGGCCTAGTAGAATGACTTAAAATTTTCATATCACGTATGCACCTACGATACGAAAACCTCCTTGCAAGTCAGAGGTTACAAAACTCTAAAAGATTAGTTACTAAAGTTTTCAATTTTAATTAATTAACTTGATATAAAATATAAGTGATTATGAATATCTAATAAGCCACGGTTTATCAGAACTGTACAGAATCGGTATCCCCTACCAAAAGATAAGATCATGTAGTAAAAATCTAGAATATAAACTTACAAAAGTTATAATATCTAAATATAGTATTAATAATCATATATAATAATCCAAACCGTTTACACAGTTTATCCTCATATACTAACTTTTAAGTACCTCGATGCTGGTATTCAATACTTAACTTTTAACTCATGCTCGATTATTTAGTAATTTGTAAGAGAAAACTATTAGAAAGTAAGCTATTAGAGTTTAGTGAATTATCCTTCATACTATACTAGCAAGTAAGTTATCAAATAGTTTATTAACAAACATATGAATGTATGAATAAGCAATATGTCAAACAATATATATGTAGTTGACTAGTGCTACATATAATATCAGATTTAACGCCTTTTAAAGTAAGAGTTAGAGATATATTGGCACTAATTACAACCAGGCTCTAGCATCTAGGGTTTTTAACCATAAATTTAAATTACGCATTTCACTAAATACATTTTCCTTTCAAAGGAATTCAATAACATATAAAATCTTAGGTCTAACGGTAAAATAGCTCTCATAGTCCACACTCATACGTTATAGCGATAGTCTCTAGATGCAACCCTTAATCACCAAAGGTTAGTGTCTCTAGCGCCAAGTAAACCCACAAACTAAGTACAAGGTCTTGTTGTACCAATGCTCTTGTATTGTATTAATCAAATCATGTTGGAATCCATCCTTCTAATGCCCTTCATTATTAGCCACATGAAGTAACGACTAGAACATTATATGCATTGTTTGTGCTTATGCATGATCCATTTAATTTTAATTGAATTGAATATGATTAAATCAATTTATGAGGTGATAAAAAATTATCAATAAATCATTCAAATTATGTAACAATCAATTATATAATCAAATCTTTAATTATCACATTTAACGATATTTTGCACAGTAATAAATCAATATCCAAAACTTGAACTCTCATGTATTAAGTTATTAATAGTTAATTTATGTGCACTCATTACAAGCACAAATCAAGTATAAAGTTATTAGGAGAACTCACTTGGTCATTAAGTTTATTAACAGTCATAATAATCCTCTTGTTAAGTCAATATCCGTATCGAGATCACCTGATATTTAAAGAATATGAAAAGTAACGAGTATCTAAGTGGTATAACTAAGCTATTTTCCTATATTTGATACTAACTATTTAAATTAGTTATCTATTCTTATGAAATGCTCGGTTCGAGCTTTTTCCGTTAATCACGTATAACTTTTTCAATTTAACTTTGATTTTTATGAACTCATAATCCATTTTCATCGTTTTCAAACGTACTTTCTTATAGTAAGATCCGTTTTGGACCTTGTAACCCGTATTTCAATTATAATAAAAAAATTACTAAATTAATTATTTTGACTTAAATAATTATAAAATATTATTTATAAGCTTTTCTTAGTATAATTATGATTTAATAATTATTTGAATCGTATATTTTGTAATTTTCTTATTTTAGGTCTATTTTACCATAATTACTCATTTTTACTTATTTTTGAGTTCTAATATTTATTCATTCAAATTTTTCTATGTTATTATTATTATTAATTACAAAAATTAATTAATTTATGTTAAGTGGTGACATGGCAGTATGTGAGAGTGTCATGTGTTACACATATGTTTTTTCTAACATTTTCTTATTATTTTTTATTTTACAGTATATACATATATTAATATTTATTATTATATTTTACCGAATTTTCTAAAGTAATTATTTATTATAATTTTTTCTAAAGTTACGGTATATACATATATATACTTTCATATTTATTAAATTACTTTATTTATTAAATTAATATTATAGTATATTATATATGTACTATTTAAATA
This sequence comes from Lumnitzera littorea, assembly GCA_024138015.1. Classification (NCBI taxonomy): domain Eukaryota; kingdom Viridiplantae; phylum Streptophyta; class Magnoliopsida; order Myrtales; family Combretaceae; genus Lumnitzera; species Lumnitzera littorea. Next base: position 4,485,449 of record JAMXBB010000007.1, on the reverse strand, counting down.
TACTTGTATTTCTATATATATGATACTATTCATATATGTATATTTATACGTATAATATACTAATGTACTAAAATATTCTTATCTTAAATATATATATTATATACTATATGTATGAGTATAAATATATACGTAAATATACATTATATACATATGTACATGTATGATTATATTACATATTTGTATATATACTAAAATACATAATACAAATAATATTATACATAAATACATATATATCCCATACGTTCAGCATACATGTATATATTCAAAATTTATAAAATGAAAATACCATACAATTACCATACCATATAATTACACTATATTATACTAGTATTTGTAATTTGTAATTATATACATATAAATATTTACTATACATATACATACATATATCATATAAGCAAAATCCTAAGTATATATATACATGTGCATGTTCACGCATACATAAGGGCACATGTAACTAAATAAATAAAGAAAATACTTAATATATACATATGTATATAAATAAAAGAAATACATGGTACACATATATATTATATGCGTATACATACCTATATATATAAGTACATAAATAAAGAAAATATATCGTACATACATATGTATATATATAAAGAAACACATAGTACATATATATATATATTATATATGTATATGTACATGTACAAATACATAAATTTCTTATACAAATTATTTCTAAAATTTAATAAAACATGTACACTATACATATAAACATACTTTAATAATTATACACTTATATGAACAGAAACACTCAAATACATGTATGTACAAGAATATAATTAAATAATTATTACAAAAAACATATACTTGTACAAGAATATAATTAAATAATTATTACAAAAAACATACACTATATATATTAAAACATACTTGTATAATATTTGAGGGTGGATTTCGTAGCTTCTTCTTCCCCTTTTCCTTCTTGCTTGAAATAAAAAAATAAAATAAAATAAAGAAGATGGACAAGAATTGTTTACGGTTTGCAATTAGAAGGAAGGAAGTAAATTTTGTGTGTGTGTTCTTTTGCTTTTTCTTTTTAGACGTGGAGAGCTCTTAACACAATTAGCAACTTAAGTAATTTAAAGATAAAAAAGCAAGGGAAAATCCAATGCAAGATAACTTATTAATGTTGATGGGACAAGATAATTATCATTTTTATCCTTCCTCTCTAAATGTAACACTTGGAGTCAAAATTAAGAACACATTGGCTGCTGGGAATGATCTGGAAATCAACGTAGAAGCATGGAAAAATAGAGGAAAGAAAAAGAAAGGAAAAAGGAGAAAAAATAAAATTAAAATTAAAAATATTTAATTTTTATAAATACAAAAATTATATATTTAGTATTTATAAAATAATTTTGAGATTTTATAAAAAATTATTAATTTAATTGATACCTGTTACGTTTATAATATTTACGAGTTATTTCAATATTTTCGTTAAGGTTTATACACGATTACTTGTATTAGTTAATAATTATAATCGACTACGGTTATATTACCATTAAGTTATATTTATTCATTTTATAAGATTAAAATTGTAATTTTAGGGTTTTTATCAAATTTAAACTCGATTTTAAATATTTACGCATATGTAGGATTTAGAGTTTTCATATGCAACTTAGGTTTCGATCAAATTCCAAAGGTTTTTATTAACGATACTATATTCGATTTATAATTTAATACAATTTTTAGCTTATTCGACTTTATTATCTCATGAAATTATTTACAGCATTAAAGTTCAATTATACTCATAATTAATTGAATTCACAAGGTTTATAAGAGTAAAATTATAACCGAAAATATTGGTTAATTGTGTACACGGCATTAAAACTTATTATTTTGAAAATTAATAAAAAATTAGAAATTATTAATTTAATCGATAAGGAAAAAAGAAAAAAAAAATTGCTGATTCAAAGGCTAGCAAACTGGCTCGATGAGCAAGTCTACATGCTCACACACACAAAAGGATGCTAAAAGAACCCTTAAAGAAACCTTAAAAATAAAACCTTAAATAAGAAAAATGTCTGTTATAAGCTTTAAAGTGCTTTTTTTAGGACTAAAACAACCTTAATTGGGCTTGCTGGATTAGTTCGTTATAAGGCTTGAAATTCCTTTTTCAAAAACATATTATTATAAAAAAAATTATTGTGAGATCAAAAGTCACGCCCACTTTATCCGTAACTGAAAAACGGTTTACTTTTGGCTCATTTATTATTCTATTTTTCCACATCAATAGTTGCTTTGCTTTTTTTTTTTTTTTCTTTTTTTGATAGTAACTTGATATTTGATATCTTGGTGTATATATGTTAATGTTTGTATATGTGTGTATGTGTGTCTATACATCCTTGAATGTTTATGGTATATACTTGCAGTCATTCTAGAAATGTTAGCTAGCATGGAAGAGTGAAATGTAGGTATGTGAAAAAAGTAGTTTAGTAAGAGTCATTCAGAATGATGGAAGTGGGCATGTCTTTGTATAGTGGTAATGCCCAAGTATGATTCAATATTTAGGAGTACTGGGGCATGCTTGTATGTTATGGAGATGCATGAGCATACTCGTATGTTGTGCAAGTGCACGAGAGTATTTATGTATTGTATAGACACTAAAGAGCGTGCTTGTGTGTTGTATTGATGCTAGAGTATGCTTGTATGCTATGAGAGTGCTGCAGTGTTCTTGTGCATAATGAAATGCCGATGTAATGTCACTATAATCTCGACATGCTAACTTTGTTGTAGTCAAAATTAATTGTGGAATATATATTATTATAGGAGAAGAGATTCAATGAGTAATACATACCAAATGTTATGCACATATGGTATGTAAATACCAATAAAATGTTGTATATATGATGTGTGCAAATTACGTGTCATAATTGATTTATCAGTTATTCCTTCAATTATAATTTGTGTCAATATCTTATTGGTATTTACATATCACGTATATATAACACATGTTATATAATACTTATTGAATCATTTTTCTTCTTATAAACTAGGTTAACAGGTATATAGAAGAATTTCTATGTAGTAACTTTATCAAATGTCTAATAGTAAAAATTTTGAATATCTTCATATATATAAACAGTGCCTATAAAAGATTTTTACAAGGGAAAAAACATCAAAATGGGACTATAAGACCAAACTTATCAATCTAAACTTTCAAATTACAGCTTTATTCAAAACATCAATACTCTTCAAAATTAGGTGAGAATAATTGTAGTATTGATTCATAAGCCAACTTCATATGTTTTCTTTACTATTTACTTAACTAATAAATAACCCTCACTTAGACATTAATACCTTACTTTCGAGCTAAAAATATATAAAATTTGATGAAAAGTAGGATGAAGCAACCTTGTAGATTTAGATATTTCAAGTATTGTAGCTTATGTACAAGTCACAAAGTAAGAATTTTGAAAAATTTGTATTTAGGGCCTTTTATCTTAGAATTTAGATAAAGGTAAAAAGAATTAAAAAAAAGAACATTTTTTCAAGTAGAATTTAATCATGATATGAGACCTTAATGGCTCGTTCACTTCATAGAATAAAATGAGAGATAATAGAATTGAAGTTCATAAGGAATGGAATAAGGGTGTAATATATATTATTTTATTTAGTTGGATTTATAAGTAATTTAAGAATAGATATCTAATATAACTTTAATAACTAAATTATCTTCGATCCATTTTATTTCTCAACTAATCCTAAAATAATAGGTGGTGATGGTAATAGGCAGTGGTAGCGGTGGTAACCGTGGTGGTAATGGTGATGGTAACGGTAATGGTGGTGGTGGCGGTAGCAGTAGCGATGATGATGGTAGTGGTGGCAATGGTGGTAACGGAGATGGTGGGCAATGGTGGTGACAGCAACAGTGTGCTGTAGTAGTGGCAGTGGCAGTGGCAGTGGCAACAGCAACGGCAACGGCAGCGACAGCGACAACGACAGTGGCAATAGTAACAGTGGTGGTGATGGTAGTGGCAAAGAATCATGATTCTTTGATTGAATTAAGGAATTTATAACTTGAAATCAAGTTATAGGAATTCTTATTGAATTATGATTTTGTGGCAAAAAACCAAGTTAATGTCATAATAAGGAATAATGAGAAAATGGAATTTCAATTCCCCCAAGTAAACATGCTATAAAAGTTTCTTTTTTTCCTACAAAAGAGATGCTTCAGTGAAAACTAACAAACATCAAGAGTCCAACAAGCAAGTTTCCTAATCAATAGGTAAAAGAAAAGTTAAATAGGATAGGGATGACTCAACCCCATAGCTAAAAGTCATCCTTACTTTATCTTGGATTGTTATTCAATTAGTGTAGACGTTAGTTTTACAATTAATTGAAAAACAAATAGGAAACAAAAGAGTTTTTTAGAAACAAAATATCTTCAATAACTCTATGGCATTTCCAAGACAAACTATGCTTAGATAACATCATATCAAAAACTTTTTTGTAGCCCATTTCAATAACTACTTGATTTAGTTTCTTCCTCTTATTGCAGGCATGCTTTCCCTAATATCCAACACCTCAAACAACTAACTATCATCACCTGATAAATGTAGAGCTATTGCTTGTAAAAGATTCCCATTTTTGTCATGACACACTGATTAGACATCAACTCGTCTTCTAAGGCATAATTGTGAACAAGCAAGATTGAAGGACAATTACTTTATCAATAAAGAGTAGGGGCAATTGGAAGAAGAAAATAGGTTGTAAACCCATGGGATGAAATTCTTTGTGACTTAAGCGAGGTATGATCATATGGAAGGATCATGAGACATCATCTACGATTATTAGAGCATTGTAGGAGATCATAGACGAAGATCATAAGGTGTGAAGCATGTGACTGGTTTGACAACTTTATTTTGTAATGTTAATTTTTATTGTAATTTGTATCTTTTATTTGTATTCTTTCCTTATGTGTTTATTGTAGAAAAGCACCATTAATAGGTTTGTAAACATCATTGCAAGAGGGTGGAGTTTTTTCTTCTTCTTTTTTTGGGTTTAGTGATTGAGATTGTTCTTGAGAGTGTTTCCTCTATTTTCATGTCTTATCATTCTTTTTAGACTGTAGCAACAACATCCTCTTTGTGTTAATCATCTATGTGGCATATTGGATGCTTGATTAAAAAACCTTGTTATTATAATTCATGAATCATATCAAATTAGTTGTAGTTTGATTAGTTTCTAGATTCGTACGTCATGTCATCTCTAGAAATTGATCAAACCCTGGTTTGATTATTGAATTGGTGCATAATATCCACTTCGATATTCATTCATATCTTTTTATATTTTAGTTATTCTATAAATAGGTGAAAATAAAAAACATTAAGCTAAAACTCAAGAAGAGGCATAATTGAGTTTTAAGGACCAATTGATCTTCTTTTCAAAATTAAGCACTAAATGCAATAATGAGTATAATCAAGATAATGATAAAATAACAATAAGTAAAGAAATTAAAAGAGATAGGGATAAACAAGATCAAGTTCAGATTTAACATGGAGTTTAGATCACTACCTACTCTCCACAAACATACAATGCCTCTAACTACGGACTTTATACCATTTTATTAATTTCTCAGTCCAAACTCTAAGAGTTACACATAGACAAACTTGATAACACAAGTTTCACACTCACAACTCTTAATACAAATCACAATCTCAACTCGCAACACAAAACTTAATCTCAAGGATTATTGATGTAGTGCTTTTAACTCTCAATACTTTGCAACTAATAGCTTATAAACAGTACACTTTAAATCTTTTTAAATATTAGCAAATTAAGACATAAGAGACAATGAGAATGATGGACAAAAAGGGTACAAAAGAATATTGGAATGTCGCAATAAAAGATCAACTCTCTATTGTACTTGAACGGGTTGTTGAGCATTTATATCAACTCATTCAATTTTTTCCATTATAGCGCATTAAATGCTCTAACGGCTAGTTGAAACAAGTTTACCATCACGACGTTATCACCTTCTTACCATCATGCCGGTAAGCTAAACATCTACTGGTATGTATATCAGCATGCCGATATCTTAATCAAAAAGTATTCCATCTTCTTATCTAGCCAATTTTACAGTCAAGTTGGTAGTGCTTTGGATCTATTAAGCCGGTAAGCCAATTTCACCTAATCTCAACTTTTAAACAAAACAAAAAACAACCACACTCTACAATTCAACTCCAAGAAAGCTTATACATTATTTAAAAACTAAATGTCTTGTAGAGTTAATTGTTATTTATAATTATCATGCAAGATAATTGTTTTTTTTCTAATTAACTCACTATAATCAAATAATAATAAGTTTAATCATACACTTTTTGTTTTGTTCTCATCAAAATCAAATAATGAATCTTAAGTTCAACAATCTCCCTCTTTTTGGTGGGGACAAAATTCTTATACATTAAAAACTCCTCCTTAATCTAATACTCTCCCTCAATTAAGCATTTTATTTCAAGATATTTAGTAATTAAGATTAAGAGAATTCATAAAAGTAGAGAGTATTGATGTGCTACGAAACCAAGTCTCACTTCTTAATAGCTTCACAAGTTGGATATATTAATCTTTTAATAAATCAAGATAAGACAAAGTTATAAGTTCAATATCAAGATATGCTACATAAGTTCATATAAGTTCAATATCATCTTTTGAGCATCTATTATCAACTCAACTTAATATCATCTTTTAGACTCTCTAAAAGACTTGAATATTTCTCTCCCTTTGGTCTTATAAAAAAGAGGAGGATCCAAGCGGTTAAAAGGAATGAGGATTTAAGTCAAAATTTCGGCATAATCCCAACTTAAGCTTTAAAATATACCCCTTGCAAAAAGAAGAGCAAAGGAACTACAATACGCAAAAGGAGTAGTCCATCGATAGAATAGCCAACAACAACTTCCAAGAGCAACAAAAGTTAAACAAATAAGTAAGAGGCATCCATGCCTAATACAAAGAGGTCTATGCATCAAGAAACATAAATGATCTTAACATAATCAACAAAGGCCATCAAGGACTAAAATCAAACAAAGATATGAGAAAGGAAACAGAAAGTGACCAGAGGCTAAGTCTATAAAACAAAATAAAAAGCAGCATAAGAAATAAATTGGAGTTAACAACTTAATCAGTAGATGGATCATCATCCTCAATTGGAGGAGGAAAGGGGCAAGAGGGGTAGTAATAGTACAGCCAGAAAAGATTGTAAAGGATGCAAGACCACAAGAAGTTCTTAGAGGCATTTTGGTGAACACTTAGTGAATAGAACTTAAGATGTAAAGGTTTGAAGTGTAAGAAGTTGAATGAGAGAAAAGGTAGTAAGATGGTAGTAGTGTATGTGTAAGGTGGTATGATGGTAGAATAGAGGGTGTAAGGCGTTGTGATAGTAGGAAGGCATCATGATTGTGGGAGATGGTTTTGTTAGAGAGAAAAGGATGTGTAGGATGAGAGAGAGAGAGAGAGGAGTGATTATGATGAGATAGGAGTGGAGAATCGAGGATTTGGAGATAATTTGTGTAAAAAAAAAAAAAAAAGGTTTCAATTATTGAGTATGAATGTAGATGCGTTTATGGTTGTAAGGTTATAGATGAACCCTCCTAAATAGGAGTTAACCATAGTTAGAAACTGCAGAGACGACCACCAAGTAAAAATGGTTCATGTGTTTGGAGTTCGAACACCTTGTTATTTAGTGTCCAAGGTGACAAGTATGATTTTTAAGGAAAATAAATCCACATGATAGGGTATTCAGTCATTAAATGTAGAGCCATTGCTTTTTAAGCCTAAAGTTTATGGTAATTACAAGTATTTATGCTTTCATCTTTCACCTTTTTAATTAATATATTTAAATCCATCGATGAGATTGCTAGGTGGTGTTGGGTGTTGCAATTCTATTATACTTGTTAGTCCATATAAAATGTTTGTTAATATTATCATTGAATTTATTGATGACTATTTGAATTGGTGTGTCATTATTCTTACCATTGATAATGTTGCCAAGGAGTTGATAGTATATGATAGTGAGCTAATATGAACACTTTAAAAGATTAAATTTTTATAGGATAATACAAAATTCTATGGATAAGCATGTAAATAGTCTTTTGGCTAAATTAAGAATTGGCTTCTATTAAGGTACCGGGGGATTATCATTATTTACTATGCCTTTACTTGAGTTTGCTGTTCTATAGATTCATATGATTTTGGTAGACAAAATGCATAATGATTCACAAGAGTTCAGATTGGATTTGTTGAATTTGTTGTGAAACTACAAGCTGTATAGAATGATTATATTACAAATGATTATTATTAAGCGAGTTGATTTTTCAATAATGATGAGTTGTTATGGCAACTATTGGTAAAAATGGTATTCTCAAAGCATGTGTTGAGACATTAGATGAGGAGGAGACTTCGGCTAGGCATAATTAGATATTCTTGGCAAGTTTAGGTTCGATTTAGTTGGATTTAGATTTTCCATGATTTGTGTCGAATCTTTTTTTTTTTTTTTTAGGATAGAGGTAATGATGAGGACATCAACTGGTGTTCTAAGGTGTGATTATAAACAAGCAAGGATTGAAGGACAATTGCTCCATCAAAAAGATCATTAGCAATTGAAAGAAGATTATGGAGTCTAAACCTAGGGTGTGAACTTCTCTATTACTTGAGCGGGGTGTAATCACACGTGAGTATCACGAGGCACGATCCATGATTGTTGGAGTGTCGCAAGAGATCATAAGCAAGGATCACAAGGCATAAACTTACCCATGAACACGACATTATTTTGCAATGTTGATTTTATTATAATTATACTTTCATTTGTATTCTTTCCTTATTATAATCGATAAGTTTATAAACATCATCATTGTTAGTAGATATAATGTTTTGAGATTGACAATTGAGACTGTTCTTGAGAGTAAAGTTCTCTCAATTTTGTTGTCTCATCAATCTTTTAGATTGTAGTGATGACATCCTCTTCATATTAATCATTTATGTGTCATATCGGATGCTTGATTGGAAAACTTGTTAGTATAATTTGTAAGTCATGTCTTATTGTATTTGCAGTTTGATTAATTTCTAGATTTGTGCATCTTATCATCTCTTGGAATTGATTAATACTCCAATTCAATCATTATATTGGTGCATCATATGCAGTTTGATATTTGTTCATAACTTTTATTTTTCATTTGTTCTATAAAAAAAAACTATAAAAATACTTCATTTTATTGTTTTAAAACCCTAAAGTTCCTATTGTTAGAACCAAAACTTGAATAAAAAGTATTTTTGACGATAAACCTAAAGCAAAAGGGATTTTGATGATAACAAAGTATATATTAGTATGAATGAGAGGCAATTTGTTATTGCTAATCAAGCTACTTAGTGTACAGTACAAGAATTATATTCTTGAAGATACTTGAGATAAATAAGAATAAAAAAATGAAAAGTTGACAAGACTAGAAGTAATGTAAAGAACTAGAATTTATGAAACAAGTATGAATAGTGAACGTAGAATTAGAATCAACTCTCATTAGAAGTTGATCAAAAGAAAAGAATTATACATATCTTCATTAACAAACTAGAGGCACAAGACATAGCTAAATTATTTAAAAAATAAAGGAAGAAAGAAAAAGTATTGACCATAAGACAAGATCTACCAGAGGCATAGGACTAAATAAAAATCATATATTGTAAGCACGGAAGATGTACTGAAAGCAAAACATGATCAGAAGCATATTACAAGAAACAACATGTCAAGACACAGTACCTTAGAGATATATTTGGATAATATATTTGATCGAGCCAAGGATACAAAAGGAATACTTATGAAGATTCAAAAGTGTGTCATACAATGGACTAATGAAAGTTTCTAAGTATATGAAGCAACTATAAGGAAAGTATTGTATAACGGATGAGCATATTTGCTATGATAGCAATGAAAAAGGATTACAAAGATTTGAGAAAGGAATAGCTACTCAACACCGATTACCTTATTGAGAACACTTGAACGTTAGAGTCACAACTATTTAAGAATGATGTGATTAATGAAAAGAAGATGATATAAAGGTAAAGCAAAGAAAAGTTTAAAAGCTATGCAAGTTTTTGTGATATTATATAGTTTAGCTAAGCTTATACACATATATCTGATTTGAGAAAAATGCTCACGGTTTCAAATTATATATTGCTAAGCAACTATGCAAAGTGTGAGAAAATCCATTGTAGTCCTCAAGGGAGTGACTAATCTCTTTAAAAATTAGTGCATGACTATTTGAGAGAACTTAAGAAGGAGATTTTGTAGATTGTGAATTAGAGGTAAGGTAAGATCACAAGAATTGTTGACTTTTGTGTAAAGTTTTGTTCAAATAATATAATTACGACGTAGATAATTATAACTCTAGTGACGGGTTAGAAGAGTAGATTGATGCTTAAGGTGAAACCATTATATGTGTCTACTTGATTTTCTGATCTCTACACTCTTTTATTTACTTGCAATTTGTTTACTGTTTGCATGATATATCACTTAATTGTTTGAGTGTTTGTGCATTATATGGTCATAAACATATAGAGTTGTTTGAATAGTTAACCTATTTGAAAGATCACCTTACCAAGTACTAATTTAGTTTTCATACACAAATATCTTATCTAAATTTGTTAATATTTTTTATATGTCAAGAATTAAGTGCGAGTTTAATACGAGTTATTAATCTTGAACATCAAGAAGTAAATATTGGTTAAGTTTTAAAATTCTGCAATAATTAATCCAATATCTTTTCTTGATTATTCACTGGAACCAATAATTGATATTGGAGCTTGGTATAAACAAGAAGATCTGAAATGAAAATACTAATAATATGACTTATAGTTTTAACTTTGTAAAAACTTGTAAATCCGATATTTGCGCTGTATTATTCTCAACATAAAAAAACTTTTGTTATGAAATTTAAAATTCTTTTGATGAGTTTCCAAGAAAATGAAGGGGTTAGGACTGAGTTTGTAAATTTATAAAGATAAAGGATGATCATGCAAATTGATAAAGCTTTTCAAAATTGAAGCTTATAGTTTCTTGGAAGTATAAAGTGATATCCTTAAGGCTTGTGTATTATATACATTCTTGCTTAGATTAATTGAATCCTTAATATTAATTTTAGAAACTTTTAAAACCATAAGCCTACTTAGTATATTTATATAAAAGCTATCAAAACTACAAATATATCTATAAGTTCATCATCATTAGTTTCATAAAATTTAAATATAATTATTACAATTTTCTCTAGTAAGATCTTAATCTAAAAACTCCCTTCAAAAAAATGGAAACTTCTAAGAAGGATCACAAGTATAAGAGATTAAAGTGTGAGCATACTACATTGGTCTCACCTAAGTGCTATATTTCGATTTTAACTCTATCTTGTCTAGGATATGTAACCCAAATTTGTGACCCTATTAAAAACTTCAATGAAAGAATGGTGTGAGGCCAAGTGGATTAATTTTGCTATTGAGGCAATGAACTATTATGCTTACCTATACTTATAAGTAAATTGTGCTTTACATGTGTTTAAACTTATTTACTGAATAAGTACTTGAGTGTACCGTATGTCTTAATGTTGTGAAACATTTATACTTTCCATTGAATACTGAATGTTTGGGATATGGTCTTATTATATCACCAATAATTAGATATAAGATGGTTAAGCTAAAGAATCTTAATCGAGACACGCATTATACGATGCATATATTGATGGCCACTCAGTATTCTTTAGTAACCATGGTAAGAGGGTAAATAGAGCTTAAGATTACTCCTTTTTTGATTAGTAGATTAGCTTTGGGGTTGTCATGGTGGGGGAAAAATCTAGCATGATAGAGACTCAAAAATTAAGTCCCAAATAGTAGGTGATTATAAAAGGGATACTATACTTGCAATCATAAAATGTTAGCATGCATTTTCACAAATAATGTGACATTGGCGGATGTGGATTGTTGCTTTCATAATTGACTTGTTATAGATAATAAAATTTTGAATGGATATAACTTGTAAATCGGGTGATATTTACTCAAAAAAACATTTTTATGACTTATCAAATGATACACATCAACATATTATATAATATCTTGTGATTCTCCATACGCCATAATTATCTTTTATTAAATTATTTATTTTTATTTTAACTTGCCTTGAAATTTTGAAAAGGATGACTATATTTTATAGCATTTCTTAAAAACTAATAATCTTTTCATTTTTTTTAAAATTCATATATCTTGATTTTACAATCAAAGGTGAGTGTGTACAGGATGAATAGGATATAAAAACTTACTAATGTTATACTCTCTAAGTACAGTTTTACAAAATTTGAAACTAAAAGTTATCTTCCAACACCTTAAAATAGTTTTAGAACCTATATTTTATAAAACTTATAGAGTATAGAATATCTTATATAATTTATATATGTTTGATATATTTTTATAATATTAAGATTTTGAGATAAATATTCAAAACTTGAACTTGTCAATATCAACATTGTATTCATTTAAACTATATAAAGGAACACTTTTCATGATTTTGAAAAGTAATATTACAAAAATCTACCTTATAGGACATCCTAAACAAAAGTGACAAAATAACACATTCATGAAAAAGATACACCGTCTACCTTTTTAGGTACTACATCTATTAGAAGTTCAGTCCACTTACTTGAAACACCAAATCCACTACAACTAATTTACAAATACGACATTCCATGAAAAACATAACAGTAAATATAGGATCATTAATGGGGAAGAAATGAGATAAAAGAGTCCAAAAATGGAAAAGTGAAAATAAGATCAAAAAGAGGCATAAGTGATAAAGTAAAAAAATTCTTTATGATTTTTCATGGATGATGTGCTTGAGCTATAATCTATTTTTTTAGTCCTTTTACCTTTTTAGTATAACATAGAAGGTGAGAATATAATGATGTTTTACATCATTATTATACTATAATAATTTTTTTAGGGTAAGTAATTTCTTGAAATTTGTACCTTGTATAATTTAGAGTGTAAGTTGTATGGTGCGTATAGATATCGAAATATCATACTCATACTTTATATTGTGAGAGTAGATTCTACGAAATTATATTTATGACCTTCAATACCACTTGGGATCTACTTGATCTAGTAGGTATTACAACAAGCAAGGTATAATAAGATTCTCCCCTGATCCTTAATTCTGGTTATAAAATTTTAATTATCCTTAAAGCTAGGTAACATCAAATTTTGTCAGAATAAAATTAAAAGGAAATAAAAAAACTAGGCTTGAATACTAACGGATATATACCAAATATTATACTACAATGAAGATATACCAAATTATCATCAGTTATGTAATTTCGATTATGCATCATGTCTACTTGCACTTCAGAATCATCAACTTGCTGCATGCTGTGCGTTCCTAGATCTGCTGTTCCAACTTGTAACATGGATGCTCAAATTCGCATTCAAAATTTTGAAATGTATTATTACCGTACGTTAGTTGTCCTCGTTCCATTGTCGCTTTCTTCTCACTGAATTGTTTGAGGATGGTGCAAGTGGTTTGGAGAGTGTTCTCTTTATTCATTTGGTTTCCTTCCCCACCCCCCCTTTTCAGGGTTATTTGTCGGTGGGATCGGCCTGACGGGTCGGGAAAAGATGGGCTCCGGTTCAGAATCCGATCCGTGATAAGGTCTAATTAGTAGCAATATTATACTATTAAGGTGATGAGGGCGAAGGAATTGCAGCATAGCCATTGCTAGTATTTAAATATAATACCATTATTTGAAAAAGAAAATTTTCATTTTTTGTTTGGTAAGGAACTGCTTCTTAGGCCTTTATTAAGATGCCAAGAAAAAAAGGAAAACCACATCCTCTAGATTTTTTTCTCCCTATACAAATCAATTTGAAAAATATGAGTCACTTTCTTTTAGGCACTCAAAGTACCAGGGGTTAGGCACGTGATTTTTACTTTTGTTGTATATTTTCAAGGTTATTTATGTATTGGTTGGTTCTAATTCTGCAAGCTTCTTGTTCATATTGTATGCTTTATTTATTTTGCCTATGATTGAAAATCGATCAAAACATGAAACTATTTTTAAAAAACACAAAATAATTTCTTGAAGGATATCCTTAGCACAAACTTTTGTTATTTTTAATAAATCTTTTGAATCGATATAATTCTTTATTAAAAATGGTTCTTTTTTATTTTGGTAAATTACAAATATACCCTTTTATAGTTATCCCATGTGTCCTTAGCTCGCTCATCATTAAAATTGAGCATTTTTTATAGTTTTTCCACGTATACTTTTTTGCTCACTCATCATTAAAATTAAGCATGTTAAACGCTTAATATTTTCATAACAATGCTTTTCTTCCTTAAATGACCAATTTGTCCCTTAGTAATAGGAAAAGTGATTTTCATGTTTTTAATTATTTCATCCAAAGGCAAAATAATAAATAGGGTTGAACTACATTTCCATGCGTATATGAAACCTAAAGATAAGAGGTTAAGTATTTATAGAACATATGTCGTTCAATCCAATATAATTGAAACCTCTATTAAACCGTCTTTGATTCTTTAACTTAAAATTTGTGACACCTTAATCGGGCCATCCTTTCAAAGATAAAAGGTTTAGCATATATATAAGAAATATAAGAGTTATATTTGTAATCTACCCTTCCTAAGTTTAAGGTTGAAATTCTTTAAACAAACACTCTTTGACCTTTTATTTCCCATAATTTCCCTTTTTTCTTTCCTTCCTATTTTTCCTTTCTATTATGAAACCCAAAATACCAATGAAGAGTTACTAAAGTCATTCATTTGCAAATCATATATCATCTATTATGAGTATTACCCATTAAATTTGATGAGATCTGACCAAAATCCAATTCAAAGTTCAACCTAGCTAGATCATTTAAATTTTGCGTATCCTATGATTTTTCCCATGGGGCAACATTTATGTAATCATATTAAGTGCATGTAGATCAAAATGTAACCATTTTTTGAAAATGTATAATTAGAAAGATATTACAATTTCAATTTTGTTTTCATCTAAACAATCTAATGAATATTACCAAAACCCTTATAATCTAATGGTATGGATTTTAATATTTTAAAAGGATTGACTAGTTTCAATATGGCCAATCCTTACCATTCTAATGTATAGTTGAGGAGGTCAAATCTCAAGTTATATTTTATAAGATGTGATATTGTCACATTTGCTAAGCTTAGATAGATAACATAGTTGAAACTAAGAGTGTGAAAATAAATTTTTTATTAGTCTCAAATGGGGGTACATAAAAATAAATGAAAAATCTCTTAAAAGAGATCGTTCATATCCTCATATGGAGAAAACCAATTATCAAGACTCATGAAAAATTAACCTGTAAGATTATTAAAAAAAAAAAAAAAAACCTCGGATTGAAAAGTGGACTTAATGATTGTTGCAAATGACATGGGTGTGTTAACACTGTCCACTATTTAACTAAAAAGATGGGAAATGGATCCTCCCCATTTAATTTTTCTTAATTTTTCTCTATTTCTTCTTTTGAGATGTTGCTCTATGTAATCAATGCTTGAGATTAAAAAGGAAAATAATGATGTCATGATTATATCATAAGGCTTTACAAAACTCAAGATAATATCAACTATTAATTTGTAAATTGAGAGAAAGTAAATTGAGAGAATTCAAATACAAAAGGATATATAATTAAGATGATTAGTACAAGACATTCCGTCATATAATTTTAAAAGAAAGTTTTTGGTTTAATTATCATAGCTCAAAGCCTTTAGCATTGTCTTATTAACCATGAAAGTGATATTTTGAAAATAATATATATTTTTTTATCAATCCAATTATTACCAATATACCTGTACATAATAAAGCAACCTAAGTCTTTCACCAAACACTAAACAAGCTTTAAAAAGTTATTTATAACTTTAACTTGGGTGTTTTTGGTAAGGAAAAAGGCATATATGGCGCGCTGATTATACATGCTCTCACTATCACAATCACAAGGGAGGACATGTTGGCCTACAGAGTTTGAGGTTCCTTAAATTGTGATTATATCATACATTGTTCTAAACTTTGAGATGGTTTTGGTGTCCCAAAGTTGAAGAATTTAAACCAATCGATTTCAATCCAAAAAAATTTACTTATTCTTGGTCTCTCCTATAAGAAAGGCAAGAGTTAGGAAAATGAATTGTATTTAATATTTTGGATATAATAGCAATTCATTGGGAGTAGCCATTTGGTGTTTAAAATTTAATTAAATACCATAATAACAATTTTATATGGAATATAAGGAGAATGGTGTGATGTCCCATGGTTATGTATTACGTATGAATTGTAGGAGGTTATAATACTAATTTATAAGGTTATAATGATAAATACTTTATTAATACATGATTATAACTTTTAGGCCAAGTGATTGAAATAAGCTTATTAGTATTTTTTTGCTTGACTATTCACTGTTTTAAGCTTAGGGTATTACAAATGATAATGGAGCCAATCCTCTATTAATAGGTGAACGATTTGGGTCTAATTTTGGTTTAGAAAAGAGATTTGAGAAAGATGGGAAGTATCATCAAGATTGTGACTCTTTATATACTTTCAAGATAATCTATAGATAGTAGGTAACTCGAATTGTACACCGAAAAGGGAAAAGACCTAGGCCTGATTGTAAAGTCTCGTGACGGGAATGTTGCGTTTTTAAGGAAAGAAGATCGTGATATCCTATGATTAAGTATTTTACATGGATTGTAATAGTTTGTTATATTAGTTTATAAGACTACGGTGGTTAATACTTTGACAACACATGGTTGCACCTTTTGAATCAAGTGGTTGAAATAGGCCTAGTAGTATTTGTTGGTTTGATTATTTACTACTTTTAGCTTAGAGAGTTATAATGGAATAGACATTCTCTTAAGTGAACATGCAGTTGTACTCTAATGGTATAAGCAATAATTTCTCAATGGGTGGTCTATTAGGTTTAATTCTTCCTCTATCAATAGCTATTTTTAGCTAGAAAAGAAAAAAAGAAAAATCTCAAACTTTTATCCCTCCAAAGCCATAAACCTTTTCATGTATACCTTGGAAGCTTTCTTTTTTCAACTACCTTTTCAATACAATGAAATGAGTATACTTCATATATGATTAAGTTGGAATAATTCTCATCTTAATGAAAAATTAAGACATAATAGTTTTGGTTTCTCCTTTTTTGACCAACTACTATTATATTACAACTATTGGAATAAGAGAGACTGAAATTAGTTCATTCCATGGAGAAACTAATATTTATACTATTAAATTATAACTACCTCAGCATATTTCTTATTTCAAATGTAGCTTTTATATACTGAAAGCATAATTATTCTCATCTTAATGAAAGGCAAGCCATTGTAAATTTGAAAATGTGAGGGTGTAGGTATGGATGCAAAGCTCAAGTACGTGCCACATGAGAAGTTGCATTACATATGACTAGGGAAATAACTTAAGTAACTTGTACATGATAACCAAGAGAGAAACGTAGGGAAGAGGAGTAAACGATCTCAATAAGGCTTTAACACTTTAGTGATAGGTGGAGGAGCTCAAAGACATTAAACTCTACTAATGGTGAAGAACAAGGTAATATTTCTTGAGGTTTTTGAGTGTTTAATCTTTTACGATAAGAATTTGGCAGAGTAACAATATTAGTGTCAATTCTCTCTTATTCAAATGAAGGAGGGAGAGTGGTATTTATAAAGAACGGCTCTTGATCTTATCTGTTGAATCTTGATAACAATCAAGGGCTAAAATTAATCTCTTCCTTTTAATAAACTTAAGATGGGCCTCTTTTATGAGCTTTGGCCCAAATAGTTTTATTCTATTAGTATGAGCCAAGTTGAAAAAGGTTAAATTAGATGAATCGATTTAATGGGCCTTACTTTAAGCCTGCTATGCCAAATTTCTCTCAGTCATCCCGATAACTTATGGACTTGGCTCCTCGAGCCCTATCACATTAGCTCGATGAGTCAAATCTATTTAATCAATAGGCTTGAATCTCAATATTGGATTTAGCCCTCTACATTTTACTCCTTGACCAAAGTCCTTTAGATAGAATCGAAGAGGTTCAAGCATTGAATAAGCCTTTCAAGCAACCAAAATGTTGCCTAGTGCACATGCGTATAGAGACATAGCATAATGTCGCATAGTATTTCTAGAACTTTTCTTAGTGTGAAATTTCATAGCACTATTCAATTCCCCTATCGCTTGAGCCATTCAGAGTTGCATTGCCTCTATTTGATTTGTTGTAAAGGGTTTGAGTTATATTTGAAGCACCTTCAAATGTTGACAATGGTGTTTTGTTGATGAGAGCTTTTGTTGTTGCCTCAATCATTTTGAGATTCAATGACGTCCATGTGTGCCTTCTTCTCGTTACTACTTGTTGATTTATAACTTTAAGTCATGCTTTGAGATATTACATGTGGAATTAACTTTAAATCCTTGTCGCCCAATTGAATTGTTTTGTTGAAGGTCACATTGCTATTGACTTAGACTAATTTCTCCCCTGTTCAATTTAAGCTACTTGATTTGTCCCTTCCAGTCCAATTTCATGTTCGTCTCTCATTAGTTCAAGTGATAGGGAAATGCCTCTCATCAAATGATGATCATGATATATCTTATGGCATTAGAACATGCAAAGTTGAAATACAACCTCAGTTCTATATCAACTTCTATTTTGAATGAGTTGAGGTGGGATGTCATTGCTGTATTTTATACGCTCATTCATTTATGTATATATATGTACATATATATATCCCATGTATATTACTAAGATAAAAGAACCTAAGTTTCCATTTAGGAAGAATCAGGCCAACTCTTACTCTTTTTGGCTCCAAAGACTTATATACATACTCATATATATATATATATATATGAATATACCGCCCAAGGCAAAAGATTGAAAAATTTTTCTTTCACTAAGCAAGCTTGGCTCTAATCAATTCCCTTCTTTCATCTAAAGTGTATAGATTTTCATTCTCCACTATATTGATCATCGTGTTTTAGCTTCACGTTGGAGGCTCTAAGCTTTGATTCCCTTCCCATTTTTAGATAGTTGACCCCAGTTGATTGGATTACGTGCTAAAGTTGTGCTTAAATTCTCCACGTCATTCCCATTTCAAAATTCTTTCATAAGCTCCTTTTATATATATATATGACATTAAAGGAGAAAAGGAGCTTCATGAACTAAAATCAAGGGGGAGAGCTCCTTATCATGGAAAATAGTAATGAGGTCCCTTGAAATCAATCCGTTGAAGCCATCAAAGGAAGGAATTGAATTGAGGGTGGATGGCATTGGTCAAGATATGATTAGCAACAAAGTGCACATACCCGCGCTTTGCATCTTCCATAACTTTAATATTCCTCTCTCCAGGTTTAAGCTCATAATCAGTAGCCTCATTCTTCTCATTTTCATTTTCATAGTTTTTTCCTTAAAATAAAATGCAGCAAAGCATGTATCGATGTTCTTGCTTGCCTGCATGAATACCGAAGGCTCTAAGGTTTGGTATAATAAGTTTGAATATTACTATTCTAAGGCATAATATAGTATATTTGAACATGCTATCGAACTCATTTTCATAAATAATCTATCACCCGAGTAATTTGAATGCAATCCGATAACTTTCCAAACCATTGGCCTCCATACACTAAAAGTGAAATCACGTCTAGCCCGTACTAATTTGGATACCATTTTTTCATTCGTGCTTCATTCACGTAACCACATATTACAATATTTCACTTCCTTCGCTTCATGGTTAACACTTCCCTTTTTATGTTTAACATCTCACTTTAGCCTCAAGTTTAAGCTGCTCTTCTAAGTAAATTGCTTTACACATTTACGTAGATGGAGCCCATGTCCCAACATTTGGCACCTCGTATGGATGAACATAATATTTGTGCAAGCTTTGGTACGAGTACAATACGATGAAATGAGTTGTCATGTTTTTATTGGA
The DNA here is from genome assembly GCA_024138015.1 of Lumnitzera littorea. Taxonomy (NCBI): domain Eukaryota; kingdom Viridiplantae; phylum Streptophyta; class Magnoliopsida; order Myrtales; family Combretaceae; genus Lumnitzera; species Lumnitzera littorea. Next base: position 4,465,459 of record JAMXBB010000007.1, on the reverse strand, counting down.
TAAAAGGGGATATTTCTCATTATTTGTCTTCTAGAGTGGCTTCCTTTTACAAATTACCTATGGTCCCCATATTCCATTTGGCCGTTACGAATCCTTGTTTACAATGAAGCACAACACACAGCTACCCTTGGCAATTGTTGGCTAAAGTAGACGATAGTGGAGGCTCAATATGCTTATTTACTTCCCCATCTCGATTAGGGTTTTGATAAGTGTCCCCTACTTTTTCCTTTCCTTTTGTTGTGTGTTCCTACAAGGTAGACAAATCTACAAAACTTAGCAGCCAATTCAGAGGACAGGATCAGCTAAAGGACTTTTACCCTTCCTAGCATTATTTAGTCGCCATTGCAGAAGACATTCGTATATATATTTCCTTCTTTTTTTTTTTTTTTTTTTATTTATCATGGCTTAATAGCTCCCACAACTTCAACAGTAGGTAAGCTTCAAATCGCTCCATGAACACAGCTCTTTTCTTTTCTCTTTTCTCCGTTTACATGGTTATTTACTGTGTTTGGACATTTTCTTCTTCTTTTCCATAGTGAAACCAGCAACTTACACACACACACACACACACACATATATATATATATATATGTTCCCTCTTGCAGCCGAGTGTTTGGATATTAAGAGAACTGAACCACATAATGAAGGAGACAAGGAGCTCGTGAACCATCAGAGGCGGCCATTGAACGCTAGTGAAATCACCGAAAGTTCCCAATGCGGCACTGGCGGTGTTTCGCTTGTTAACTCGAAGATGGATGAAGCTATTCTAGAAGGCAGGCGAGATCACTTGGAGTCCTAGACGTAGAACCAGTAGTATTTTGTCCGTTGGTTCGGGTCGCGTCTCGAAGAAGCTCGTTGCTGCAATTTCTGCCCGATGCATTTCTTTCCCCGAGTGTACATTGTTGGCCCTAATAATGTCTATGTATGTTAGTAACATTGCTTCATTGCTGTTCGTCTTATTTAAGTGCTATATACTACATAATCTATCATTCACATTACCGCCTGGAGCTACTCTGAGAGAAGCTTGGAACCAAAAAAGTTTTAGAGACAAAAGCTTGGGGTCTTCACCAAGGGTGAAATTACTGGTGCTGTTATAATTATCCGCATAGACGTAAGTCGGTAGTCGGTGGTTGCGCTTCTCCCCTTAACTATCTCTGTTTCTGGCCCTTGGTCTTTTCCTCATTCTGATGCTAATTTTCTTCCCGCTTTTGTAAGTTATTGTTATTGTCCATTTCACATGCTTGATATCTGATTGCTTGGATTTGCTTGCATTTTCATTACTCACACGAGCAGCTCAATGGATGTAAATTTCTCGCTATTGCACATGCATTATGTCCTCATATAGTCTCCAAGCTATCTTTGCTTTCACTTTTCCTTTAATTCTTCTTATTGTCCCCTTTTTTTTTTAGCTTCACGTCCAGGCACTAACTTTTACCGACCATGGCCTCGTACAGCTTATATAAAATGCTGAAGAACCATATATCAAAACACCAAATTTAGACAGTTTAAAAGATTGAAGAAAGAGAGAAGACTAGGTAAAATGACTTAGCTGCTCCATTTTCGATTAAACCGACATACTGCACCGCTACACCATATGGACCTTAACTCTGTTACCATCATTGGTCGAAGAAACACCCAATGGCTTCCAAGGATAATTTAAAATCCCCTTCAGACTATCACTGTAAAACATCATCCCAAGATCCCATAAGTTCACATTACTCGTGGAATCCATTTGCTTGAGTAGCATACTCTCCTACTTCATAGGCTCGAACAAGTCTTATAACCACATCACCAACACATTTAACCATCAGTAATTCCAAAAGAATAATACTAAAGGCATACACGTCTGACATAGAAGAAGGTAGAAGTTTTCTTTGAAGCGGCGAGCTTAGGGGCACAACATCCTAATATCCCATCATCGAGAATCTGTTCTATGGTTCCAACTTAAGTCAACAAACGGTGGAGTTTGCAGTTGGAAACCTGCGCATTCATATTAGAACCCTTGAATAGCACATTGGTTGCCTTGAGATTACCATGCGGAGTAGCCCAATTGAAATGGAGATAGCTCAGGCCACGTGTTGCATCAACCGCTTATCTCCTTCTCAGCCCATTTTTCTTAAATTTTTTTTTGGCCAAACATAGCATACATTAGCTTTTTGAGTCTTGGTGGGAAATATTCCCATTATTCGCTTCACTTTTGTCGGCCTAGAAAACCACTTTTCCATTGTGCAAGGAACGATGAAATGAAATCAAAGCCTAGGTTCAAATTGTACTAGGAGAACGGATATTGCATGAGATTACTTCGAGTGCAAGGTAGATTAAGTGGTTTTTAACAACATGGGCAAAGAGGGATCCCTACAGGTTACTAGAAGAACCACCAGGTCATCTTTTTCCAAGGCAAATGGGGATAACGTAGGAGAACTATGACAAAAGAGTGCCTTATGCTCTCCATAATCCCTTGCGAAACCGCCATGGACCATCTTCAAAACATACGAATTTTTTTTTTTTTTTTTTTAAAAAGAAGTGAGCTACTAGAGGGCGGAAAGTTCGAGACGAAAAAGTAAGAGAGAAATTTTGATATTTACAAAGTGAAGTGAGGAGGTTGAGATAAAGTCCAAACTAAGTAGGTTTTTCTTCTTCTTTTTTCTTTTATTTGGGATATTCGTGTGGACAGTAGATGCCATTAGAAATAGTGTTATGATGGCCTCAAAAATATTGTCACCTTGCATGCGTGGGTCATCCAAGCGAAACTCCTATACACGTGGGAGACGCTTTGGATTGAATTTATTAAAGTTACTTCTCTTACCTGCCATGCGAATCCATCCATTTAGCTGGTTTTTGTCGCTTTAAAGTACAACAAAATGTCATTGTCAAGTATCAAACGAGCCATTGCAAGATTTGCTTCAATGTCATATTCAATGAGTCGACTGAAAGAGACATCAACCCATACCCTTGATCAGTGAATAACAGGCTTTAGTGGATGGGCATTTGTCGTGATGAACCGTGGGAGCGCATTAAGCATGGCCAGAATATTTTATCACTTTCGGTCCTTGTTTGAGAGATATCTCAGAGTAAATGAAAATATGAGATAGCCAAATAAGTTCTATACGCGTGGTTTGGTATAAACAATCACAAACACTCAAGGGAAGTATGACCTCCAATTTTTATAAGATAAGCTCTAACTCAATTCATTCTTCTTAAGTATACCGAGAAGCTAATTGAGCCAAGACACCAACCTTTTCTCTTTATGACCGAACATAATAGAATGAATCAGGCCGTTATAATGTTTTACATAACTCAACCAAGCTAGATTTTCACATGAATATCAACTCTTCGTTGAAGTGGCTATAGGACCCCTCTTATTTTCTTCCAATGTTGCTTTACTTCTCACTAGTTGATCTTGATATTTTAGCATGCTTCATGGACTCTTAAGTCAGCCTCTTTGTCTTATAAGAATACTCTAGCTTTTATATAAGCTGGCACCTTACTCTATTTCTCCCTCTTTTTTTTATCTTTTCTTTTTTTTTTTTAAGTTGGTTGCTAGTTATCTCCATGGAGCTACAATCCTCAAGGTTGAGAGAGAGAATAAGCTTCAAATCTTTTGATAAGGGAAGAAGTAGGTGTGAAGCTTCTTCTTCTTTTTTTTCTTTTTTTCTTTTTTTTTTCCTTAAATCTCTCTATTGAAACTTAGCTTCCATCCTCCAAAGTAGCCTTATAAATAGTCTCATAAGTACTCTTCCCCATTATCTTAGCAATTGCACGCAAAGTATCATCAATTGTGAAAAATCATTGGCCCAACAACTATACACAATAGTATGGGCTTTCTTTAAAGATTCCACATTATCTTTTCCATACCCATACGACCAACTTCATATTGCAATGTTCAACTTAGTTTAGTTTACGCTTGTAGTGATTTCAACTGTATCTTGTTCCTTGTTGAAAGCATTATGTATATAATGTCTTAGTGTCAAGTAACATAATGAAAAGTCATCTAAAAGTGGCATGTAAAGTAGCTACCACATACCAGGGATCAACAATTAGATGCATCTTATTCAACTTTGACTTGAAATTTGCAAAAAGAGAACACTTTGCCTTTGTTTTTGTTAACTCCTTTCATTGTGATACTAATCATTCTTCATTTACCATGTGTTGTAGGTAGTAGAGGCATCCAGTTATCTCATTTCTCTTTTCCTCCCCTAAGTGATAGGAACTACATTTACTGTTGCTATCACTTTAAGAGTCAAGTGAAAGATGGGCAAAGATTTTGACAAAGGCAAGTCATGTAGTAGTAAGACTAAGAAGAAGAAGAAGGAGAATGATGAACTATCATTTTCTGGTGGTCAAGTGGCCAAGATTCCTCTACCATGGGACAAGTAGACAGATGTGACTATTTCAAAAAATAGTTTCTGGGTTGAAATGAGGAAATGAAATATATGTATGCAGCTATGTTCAAATGGTTCATTATACTTCATCAAGCAAGAACCGAAGCCAAGTGAAAAGGAGCCATTGGAGGGAAGCTCTTAATTACGGTTAAGGAATGAAAGGAAAGAACTTCCATTATCTGAGAATCAATTTTTACACCCTTGGTAGCCTATTAAAGGATAGGCTCAATGGGTGGACTACATCTTTAATGATTCAAGGTATGCCGGTAAATTGTTGAAAGAAGATGTCTTTCTCTCGATATTTATTTCCTAAAAGTTGATTGGTATGATAAACGATATGAGCTTATGGAGGGCCTTTATTGCTTGTTAGAATACTTAATCCCATACTTTCATAACCTCATAGGGCGAGATCACCCCAACTTTAGAAGACGTGGTTATGCTGTTGCAACTTCGTAACTTAGGATTAACTAATATTGCAAAAGCTTCTGTATCCAAAGGCAATCAAGAAACACTAGTGGCCTTAGAAGATGACTTAAAGGTGGCCATCAATACTAGGAAGGAGCCTACATACTCTTAATAGCTTAAGCACTTCTTCGAGGAAAGAAGGTCCTTGCTTTCAATGCGAGCAAGTACCCATATATTTCGCAACCTTATAATTTTTCATGTTCGAACTGTTATTCATACTCAATTCATGCATTCTCTTATTTCCTTACAAATATGACCTCGAGGCATTCTTAGCTTGCTGAATTTCTCTATACATATTTCCTGTTGGTCCAAAAGATGGAGTTAGCCGGCAATTCTTCCATCTAGCTATTCATATTACTCATGGAGAGTGATTTGCTTTGGGTCGTTTCTATTTAGGTTCCTTGTATCGACATTTGGACCTTTATTATGAAGCTTCGATGCTCTCCAAAGGACGTTATGTAGTAGTATCTTAGGCGGACTTAGTATTCTTAGAATTGTTCCTTTATGAGCACAATAGAAGATATTTTAATAGACCAGTAAAGAAATTGAATCCTCTAGGGCCTTAGGCTTGGGTGTAGGTTGATAGGAAGCTAGAATCGAAGTTGTTTGAGATCATTAGTAATGAAAAGGAATTCACCTTTTATCCTTTCACAAAAAGAATAAGTGGGTTCCAATGATTTGAAGGGTTCTATCCCTTAGGATCACATGGATTGGTGACTTTAGTGGATGCCCACGATAAAATCACTACTATTGATGCTGGATTCATACTATGGTGTACGCCTAGGGGCATCCCCTCATTGCATGATTAGGAGGGGCCTTTTGGCCGTTTTTTGGAGAAGAAACTCATGCTTTATGCCCCTCATCGAGTTGCACATCAGCTAGGGTATGATCAGGGTGTTCCTCATCAAATAAAGCTTAATGAAGACTTCGACAATTTTTGTAAAGACCTGCATCCTAGTAGCTTCAAGAATATTTGATCAGAGGTGAGACAGTTGTATTTCTCTTCTATTGACTATTTTGGAGTCACTTTTACTGGGTGGCTAACCTATTAGGGTGACTAGTTAGAGCATTTTAAGAAGTATGTGCCTACAACTATGAAGAATGACAATCCTAAAATAGTCCCTCGCAAGTACGATAAATCAAAATCTTCTGAAGGATGAAGAGAAGTCTTCTAAAGAGCGAACATGGGAAAATGCAAAGTAATGATCCTCTTCTACTTGTCATAAGGCATGTGAAGCGTACTCGTACCTTTGAGGTATAACATTTCTTCCATAAGGGTTGAGTTAGTTGATTTGGAGCAGTCTGTCGAGCAAGATGATACTGACGTCATGAGTGAAGATTTGTCGGAGAAAGATGATGGTGATGATATGAGAGGAGACACTTTGGAGCAAGATGAAGACGATGGCATGAGAGAAGGTTCCCCAAGGATTACAGTTGGCCAAGAGAGTAGTAACGGTGAAGAAATGGACCCTGTATCTCAAAATGATAATAAGACCTACGGTAAATCGCAACTTCTTGAAGACTTTGAGGATACAAACAAATTTGATGACCACGTGGAAAGGGAAATCTGGGCATATGCTGACATCTTGATGCATGCAGGTCTTTATGGTGATGAGGTAAACAATGAGAGTGAGAATATTATTACAAATGCAAGGGGGGTAAACAATGTCCTTGTTCCTTCAATCGATGCCATCTTACCTGAGGCAAGCTTTAGAGTGTTCCTTCCCCTAGAGACTAAAACATTACAACATGGAGACAAAGAAGCTGCAATTAAGGCAATAGTGAGCTCAAAAGATACCACCTCCTTTCATGGCTTCACCATACCTTGTAATCTCCTAGCACCATTAGAGCGCTTACATAGGATGGAGGGAGAATTTTGGATGGGGTCTATTTGTTTGGGTTCCAATGTGACTAGTCATGTCTTAAGCCTGCTTGGGTAAGTCATAGGGCTATTTGATGAGGCTTGGTGCAAATTGTCTATAGAGAATCTTGAACTTTTGATTAGTAGTGTTACTACTGTACGTACTTTCAAGTTCAAGCTCAACAAAATGGAGATTATTGCAGTTGAGGCACAAAAGATGTTAGGTAATCGAGACATTGAGGAAAGATGCAAGCTACACAAAGTCAAACTTGCAAAGGTGGAACTTAAGAGAGAGGAGCGTCTTGGAGGCACAGATCTTGATTCTACTATAACATTTAGTATCAAGTCTCCATAGTGTTGCTCTTACTTTCTTTGCATTTTTTTCTCCTTTTTTTTTTGTTTTTTTTTCTTATAATGCAAATGGCTTTGTTGAACCTTATATGTATTGTCAGCTTCTCACTTGTTTGAGATCCCTTAGTTGTTGACATGTACTCGCTTTTATGCAATTGATCGTAAGGTAAGATGAATTATCCATTGACTTAGCCAACTCTTAAGAATTCACATCATCATGCGCTTAGAAAAATATTGTGTTTCCTTAGCAACACTTTATAGGATAGAAGACGATAATGAATCATTACTTATGGCTTGCTAAATCTTTGAGAAAACCTTACATGTTGGAAGTGTATTCCCATTTGCACATAAGTATTCACATATATGATCTAGTAATATGGAGATATTGATTGCAACCAGGAATATTAGTTCTATTGGACAATCATGTCCTGAGTCGAGAGGGTATTACCCACTGCTTAACTATTTTAGCATGCTCCACAAATGCATACTCACTTAGTGCGAGCTATTGTCTTATTTGATAGAGCATCATACAGTATACCTACGAGTCAAAGTTTCAACCAATTAGCAACTCATATGATAGATGTATATTGCGCACTTAGGAGATAAGTTTCTTACCAAGTAACAACATTATAAACACCAATACTTTGTTATTGTTTCTTCTAATGCAAAGTACACAAAGGAGATAATAGTAGAAATAGATATGCAAAACAAGATTGTACAACTAGAGCTGTAAGTTTCATTTATTTAACTTTAGTATAGTTTCCTTTTTACAAATGGAACTTTTTGACACATCGCAAGTTGACAAGAGTAGTAATAGCATCTATCCTAAGATTCTTAAGTTTGTAATATTCACTTTCATGCACTTCCTCAACTATGAAAGGTCCTTCCCACTTAGGTGTAAACTTAGGCGATGAAGTACGATGTCACCTTGCTGGAATGATCTCTTCCCTCACTAGACGATCATATGCCACTCTAAGTCTATGTTAATTGTTGATAATTGATAAGGTTGCATTTGGCGATATCACGCCCTCATCTAAAGCTTCCAAATCCATCATTCATAACATGTCAGGTTCGAGTTCGATATTTATGGCCAACTCGGCATATGGGATCAAGACTTCTATTGGAATTACTACCTCAGCCCCATAAACCAAAGAAAAAGGAGCTGCTTATGTTGGGCTTCGTTTGGATGTCCAATAGGCTCAAAGCGCTAAAGGTAGCTTATCATGCTATTCCTTATGATTATCATGAACCATACGATTAAGTGCCTTCAACAAGCTCTTGTTGGTGGCCTTAGCTTGTCCATTTCCTTTCAGGTAATAAGCCGTGGACTTTACATAATCAATATTATAAGAAGCCAGCAGTTGGCAGACATGTGAATTGATTAAAGGAGTACCATTGTTAGATAAGATACGCTTAGGGATTCCAAACCTACATATGATATTCTCCTTCATAAAACTTACAACTATTGGTCCCGTTACCTTCTTTAAAGAAGTTGCCTCTACCCACTTTATGAAGCATTTAGTTCCTGTTATAATCCAAATACATCCTCTCGATGGTGGGTATATAGGTCCAATAAGATCAAATGCCCACGTGTGAAAAGGCTAATGAGTCATGACACTGTAGAGTTTGACTACAAGAGCATGAATGGCATCACCGTGCCATTGAAAGACATCACACCTCTTGGTGAAGTTGAAAGTATCCACTTCCATTGTCGGCTAATAGTATCCTCTATCAAGCAGGTAATAATGTAGCTTCCTTCTTCCTTAGTGTTCCCTGCACTCTCCAGCATGCACTTCGATCAAAATTGTTTCCGTTTCAGGAAAAGCAATGCACTTTAGGGGCTTTCCCATAAATGATACTTTATAAAGATCGTCTTCATGTAGAAGATGCTTCTTAGCCTTTCGCTTTACAAGTTTGGCATCCGTACTATTCGTTGGTAACATATTATTTCTCAAATAATCAATGTACGAGCGCCTCCAATCCTCATCACTAGATATGAAATTGCACTTACTCTGGTTAGGGAGCTCAAAACATTTAAGGCAATGCATTTGCATTCAAAACGTGTCTTTAGCCATTGATGGCCAATAATAGCCTACATGTTGAATACGACAATATAGCGGTAGCCCTTCTTCTCCATACTAGATCTGGTAATACTTGTCTAACTTGAGACGAGCTTCCTTAGAACCAACACATCGAGACAAAACACCTTCTAGACCCTTATAGTATAATATCCCATTAATTTTGACAAAATTCTTTAAGGTTGAAACAAAAGCCACACCAGGGTACGCTAACTATTCCATAAGTAGGATGCACCAATTGTCTTGCAAGTCTCCATCCACATCAACAAAATTCAAAGCCGTGTACGGTATAGATTTCTTAATTACTTGGACACTCGCTTTATCATTTGCATCTTGAATTGGAATCTTGGATGCTAATGTAGCCAAAGCATTAGCATATTTGTTCGTTGATTGGGTCGTATGCTCATATTTTATAGAGTTAAATTTTCTGATCATAGCCTGTACTACAGCCCTATAAGACATAAGTGTAAGTTCCTTTAAGCCAAATTTACCCGTAGCCTGTTTAATGATCAAATTCAAATCACCTTGAATACATAGACAACATGCTTTGACTTTTCATGCAAACAATGAGCCAAGTAATAATGCATCATATTCAACTTCATTATTGGTACATCGAAAACCAAGTTTAAACGCAATGGTATCTCTTGACCTTTATGTGAGGTTAACATAATTCCTACTCCCCAACCTTGATTTCCTGCCAAAACATCAAATTGAAGTATCCGTTTACCGTCCACTTTGACTATCAAAGAATCTTTATGAAACTTAGTCGGTATTGCATCTATAATTGAGCCTTCTTAGGCATTAGGAAAGTGTGCTAACAAATCAGCTAAGGTTTATGACTTGATGGTTTTAGGGGATTGCACTGAAATGTCAAATTCTCTAAGAAGGAGTAGCCACTTAACAACTCGTCCTGATAAAGTTGGTCATGACAATAAATATTTGATCGGATCCGATTAAGCTACCAAATTAATCCTATGTATAAGGAAGTAGTGCTGTAATTTCTATATGGCAAATTCCGGTGTGAAGCAATACTTCTCATAAGTCAAGTAATTGACCTCACTCCCTTAAAAGGTTCGGCTCAAATAGTACATAGGTCGCCCTTAACCATCTACCTCTTAAGCAAGTAAAGCCGCAATAGACCTGCTGGTAGAAGTAAGATGCATAATCAATGGTAATCCTTTAATAGGCATGGTCATCGTTTGAGGGCAAGTTATTGATCTTTTGAATTACCTCCTCATGGACTTATTCCCACTCAAATGAAATTCCTTTTTTCAAAAGTTAGTGCAATGGATATGATATCTTAGCAAGTGCAAGTATAAACCTTTAGTTATAGGAAACCTTTCCCATAAAAGCTTTTAGTTCCTTTAAAGTAGCAAGGGATGGCATTGATCTTGTAGCTTGTACTTTTGCAAGATTAACATCAATTCCTTTTCGATGGACAAAAAATCCTAGGAACTTCCCTGAAGACACTCCAAAGACACATTTGAGAGGGTTCATGCAAAGCTTGTTTGGTCGACATCATTCAAAAACCCTCTACAAATGAACCAGGTGATTAGGTACTCTTCTGGACTTGACAACTATGTCATCAACATAATCCTCCATAAAATCATGCATCATGTTATGAAATAGAGCAGCCATTACCCTCTGATACGTAGCACTCGTATTCTTAAGTCCAAAGGGCATGACAGTGTAATAAAAGTTTCCAACTGGTGTACGAAAAGCTATACACTTTATATCCCGTATCACCATCTTGATTTGGTTATACCACTGAAGCCATCCATAAATGAGAACAACTCATGACTTGTGGTTGCATCTATTAAGGTATCAATGTTTGGTAAGGGAAAATCATCCTTAGGACAAGTCTTATTTAAATCCCGAAAATCTATACATACTCTTATCTACCATTTCTTCTTTCTTATAGGAACAATATTAGCAAACCAAGTAGGATCTTCAATTGGTCATATGAATTCAACTCGTAACAATTTCTCTTCCTCCTACTTGATTTGCAATTCAATCTCAGGATAAAAAACTCTTTGTGCTTATTTATAGGTGTAGCTCCTGGAACAATATTCAATCTATGCACTATAAGGCTGGGATCCAATTTAGGCATTTCTTCATAAGCCTATGCAAATATGTCTCTATATTCTTTCAACAACTCAATAATATAAACTTTTATTTCTTATGGAAGGTTCTTACTTATGAAGATTGGCTGTCGCGACTCTCTTAATCACATTAGGTCCAATTCTTCTATCTCCTCGACCTGAGGCTTCATTTGGTCCTATAGCTGTTGTGGGGCAGTTTGGACTTCTTGTATTGGTATGAGATCTGAAGAGAAGAGGTATACCTCTTCAGACCCCTTAGATCGTCATAAGTGGTATACCCTTCTTCCGTCTTCTTGGATGAAACTTTCAATTGCCTTAGCCTGCTTATTCTTCTTTCTTCCCCCATAACATTTGTGTATCCTTCTCTTCTTTTGTTGGCCCTCTTGAACTTCTTCCCATATAGGTAATAAGATACTAGATGGCTTAGCTATCACAGTTTCACCCTCCTTAGCAAATTAATCAATGTAAGCCAACTTAGTAAAGTATGATTCATGTTGCTCAAAAGGATTCTTAGTAGTTGGAATGAACACATCCTTGCCTTTCCAATGACCCTTGATACACTGGTACAATGTCGATGGGATCAAGTTGTCATCATGTGGCCACTTCCTATTGATGAGCAGATGGTATTGAACCAGTACATCGATCACATGAAAGGTAGTAGTACCATGGATAGGCCCAACCTTGAGATCAACATTAACGTGCTCGAGAAAATTTGTTAAGGCATAGCTAAATCCATTTACTGAGATAGGCTACTTAATCGGCTGTCGAACGTCAATTCTAGTAGCCTTGAAAGTACCCATTGGCATGATATTTAGTGAAGAACCATTATTAATGAATGTTCTCTTGATCAGACACCTGTTAAGCATACCTTTCACATATAAGGGACGATTGTGATTGAAATTCTATACACACGTCTGCATCAATAAATAAAATTACATTTTCGTGTACCATGACCATCCTCTTTATAGGCTACACTCTGCTACACTACACTTCGCATATTGACTTTCAAAGATTTATGTGAGTGTAATCGTTGTCGCAAGTCGAGCTTTCTCATTGAATCCCAAGAGATCAAAGAAATTCCTCAAGTTAGTTGCCTTTAACAATGCTACAATGATAGGCAAGTGTTCATCATCTTGATCTTTAATTGACCTTCTTTTGTCCTCACGACTCCTAATAGCTTGGGAATCGATCACTTTAGTTGTGATGGGATCATGACTAATGGAATTGATAGCACCCCTTTGGTTGTTGTGGACAAAAAGTGGATCATTTTTAACATCATTATTATTGACGATCAACTCACCACGTGCAACTCAATCATTAAATATTTTCTTTAAAGTGAAACAATCTTCAATTGAGTGACCAATACTTCGATGAAATCTACAATACTTGGGATCATTCTTTTGCTCATTTATGGGGAGGTACTCGACCCTTGGGAGCTTGATATTCTCATCATGGAGCCATTGGTTAAGTATTTGATGCACTTTAGCCATAGGACAAGGATATGTCGAAGATGGCCTAAGGTTAGTAGGCTTATCATTCCTTTATTTTTTTTGCTCCGCTTAGTGACTCATTTTGAGCAGCATTTACAGATAAAGCGCGCTTGTTGAATCTTCTAACTTCACTTCTTTATTGTGCCATTAAGTTATTAGTCCTTTACACGTTTTCAACTAATGCAGCAAAGGAAGTCAATGAAAGATTCTCAAGGTAAACCATGTACTCAGGAAACATTCTTTAGATATAGATCTTAACTAACTCCCTTTCATTACAAACATCCTATATATCTAGCGAACACTCCTTGAAGTGCTCGATATTATGGACCTTTGACAGATCCTTCCCATGTCAATAAGGGTAACTCTTTCTTCAGTGGGGAAAAACTTCTTCAAAAATATCTTACACATACTATCCCATGAATCTACTAACCCCGAAGGGAGATTAACAAACCTGGTGTATGCTTTTTCAGTAAGTGACTTAAAAAATTCTTTCAATTTTAAATCATCGTCTAGACCATATACTTCTAGTGTATCGATGAATTTCCATAAATGTTCCTTAGCACTTCCTTTCTTACCATGAAATAGCATGAACTTTGGGTTAACATAATACTGAGGGTATGGTTTTGTAGCAATGCGTTAGTGGTATGGAAGCTTCAGTTCTAGTATCCCAACTGCAGATTTCACTTATATCTCTTTTAAATATGTCTAAATCTTTTTTGGTCACAAATGAACCTCTCTGAGTCGATGCTTCTACCCTTAGTGACATTGCAAGAGTAAGGTGCATGGGCGTAAGATTCATAGGTGTAGATCTCTTAGACATAGGATTCACTAGTGTTGGTTGCACAGAGTCAATAATCATGACACGTAGTATAGCACATGAGGATGACGAGCCTCTAATATGAACTCCCCGATTCTTTACTTCAGTTAACGAATCTTACGTAGTTGTAGGTTCTACAACAGGAAGTTGTTCCTCAACTTTAGGATTGACATGGTCGTTGACAACAGGAGGGTTGAATAGAGTGTGTTGCTACACCACATTAGAAGGATTTGAGGAAGTTGTACCTTGTTGTGCAACAACGAAAGCAACCAAAGTAGGTACGCATTAGGTGAACATTACCATGAGTTCACCTAGGGTTCGATTAGTCTCTTATAGCTCATATGTCAATTGTGCATTATCAAGGATACCTTTCTATGTGCCATCTCTTTGATTAGTGTCTCCAGCTAGGGGTAGATTGTGGTCATAGGTCACAATTGCAACATCTTGCTCTTGATTAATTCCATCTATAGGATTAGGTTGTCTCTACCTTGGAGGTATCATGATGTGAGTATTAAGTCTTCCCTCCCCAGTGGAGTTGCCATAAAATGTGGGTGGGGGTGGGTACAAATGCAAGGCTCACTTGCATACAACGTAAGAAGTCGCACTACACGTGACTAGGGAAATAACTTGAGTGACTTATATGAGATGACCAGGAGAGAGATGAAGGGAAGAGGAGTAGACGATCTTAACAAAGCTCTAACACTTCACTGACAAGCAAAGGAGCTCAAAGACATCAAACTCCACTAATGGTGAAGCACGGGGTAATATTTCTTGAGGTGCTTGAGTGTTTAATCTTTTACAATGTGAATCTATCAAAGTAACAACGTTAGTGCCAATTCTGTCTTATTCAAATGAAGAAGGGAGAGTGGTATTTATAGAAAATGGCCCTTAATCTCATTCGTTGGATCTTGATGACGATCAGGGGCTAGAATTAATTCCTTCCTTTTAATGGACTTGAGATTGGCCTCTTTTATGAGCTTCGACCCAAATGGTCTTATTCTATTAGTTGAGAAAGGTTAGACTTAATAGATCGATCTAATGGGTCTTACTTCAAGCCCGTCATGCCAAATCTCCCTCAATTATTCCGATAACTTATAAGCTTCACTCATTAGACCTTATCACCTTAGCTTAATGAGTCAAATTCATTTAATCAATGGGCCTGAATCCCAATATTAGATTTAGCTCTCTATAGAAATTGTACATAAATTATGGCCAAGTGAAACTATAAATGAATTATATTAACATTACATGGGTATCTTTAGTACCATTTCATAATGCTTTCTTCATCAATAATCTAACCGTGGCTTCTAGTACAATCATTTTTTCTTTGATATATGACATGTTCCTTTCTTAAATAAAGTACCTCCACCACACTTTCACCTTTTATTGATTGGAATAATTTGCCACCAATCTTAGTACATTCAATATGTTTAGTATTACAGAAACATGATTTCATATGGAAAAATTATATATTTAGCAATGTTACTTATGTATTGCTTATACGATATAGCACATTTCTATCAATAATTCTAATTCTTATTCTTTTCTTTTTCCTATCATATATATGCTATGGACAATATAATTTGGTGCCTCTTAATGATTTTTCACACAAACCTAGTTTTGATTCAATTTATGAGTACAAGGAAATTGACCTTAATTATGAGAGGTTTTATAGATTTAGGGTTAGGAAAGAGTAAAAAACATATTTTAGATCAACGCCGTCCTCTTCTAATTCAAATTTTGATGATTCATCATCTATTATTACTTAAGAGCCACTTGGAGAGGGATTACAAAAGATGCAATTAAACATATAAGAACATATTGAAAGAGAAAGGGAGAGTTGTAAGAAAAAAATGGAGAAATAAAGAGAGCAAAAGTAGATGTATAAAAAGATGAAAAAGCAAAAAGAGTAAGCAATATGAGAAAAATTGAAGGCAAAGTATAAAAAACATATCGTTGTTATGTTTTCTAAACTAACCAAGCTTTGAGGGAAACAACCTTGATATGCTTCAGATGGCTATTTTAGATTTATTGATTTGATGCTTCTAAATTGAGTACTCAAATGAGTAGGGTACGAAAAATAAAGACGTTTCTACTATCATTATTCTATTTTTATGATAGCAAACATTACTAAAGTAACTAATTCATATTATTTTGAAAAGTTAAGGTGCTAAACAAATTAAATTTAAAAAAAAAGTAGAAAAATACATATACTTTTATGACATGTTTACTTGAAGGTAATAGAGAGGGAGTAGGATAATTATTCCTATTAATCATCTATTACCTTGTTTACTTAAGAAAATGAGAAGGGAATCATGATTCCTTAGACTTTTATTCTCACATCATTAGGAATAAAAATTACCTCAAAAGAAGTGAACATTTTATTCTCTCTCCAGAGATAATAAAAGGTTCAAATATTGGGATTATTATATCATCATTAAATGGTTATTTTCTAGATTAATTCAATGGTTATTTTCTAAAATGGTTAATAGGATAATTCTATTCCTATTTTCAATTAATATTGCAATTAATGAAGTGAATTAGACACCCATACAATAAAAAATTAGACAAAGTAAACCTAAAATGAAAATTCCTAATTTAATCCTAATAATAATCATTCTCAAGAAATAACTTTTCTATTCCCAATATATTCAATTACCTCCAAGTAAATAAACCGTTATTGTCATTATTATGCCACGATACAAATATGAGATATTTTCATATTTATTAATACTTCATTAATGTAATTATATAAAATTAATTACATACAATAGCATATAATAAATGCAATTTTGATTTTATATTAATATCACATTTATTACATACGACATACATTGACTCCATATTGGTGTCACATGTAATAATTGCGACATACTATCCAGTAACACTTGTTTCAAGAATTAAGCCCACAACATAATGGAATGTAAGGTTACACGGTTTCGACTAGACTATAGCATTGTCTTAATTATATGTTCAAGACAAATAATAAATAAACCTAATAAAATTGCATATATTAAATACATTTCATCGACTTATATAACTTTTTATGTCGCATTTACTACATACGATTTTTTTTATTTTAAGTAAAAATTGTATTTCTTAGATGCAATTTTTCAATTGTATTTAGGTAATTAATATTATGTTATTTATATTTATATATATTTTTTTTAGAATTAGTAAACATATATTACACTCATGCAAATATAAAGGACTTGAACGATTTATTTAGAATATAAAGGACTTAAATAAATTTGAATAACAACATAGAAGGGTTAAATAACTCATTTAAAATATAAACAATTTCCATTAAAATAAATTGTGTTATTGGATGTACTTCCAACACTATTCATGTATCCATTATCTCTCTTTTTTCTTTTTTCATTTTTTTTTTTTGTTTCTCGAACATATCCACCATCCACGTATTCATTATCGGTTTAGTCTTATCCTTTTGAAATAGGGTTGTGTTCATCCAAGAAAAAGAGTTGCATGAGAGCATCTTTATTCTATAGGATTTTTAATAATTTCTTATATTGCCATGTCAATTCCCTTAAGAATTTTATTTTAAGAAACTCTTCATTTTATTCCTTTTTTACCAAAATTTTTTAACATATTTTATATTTTTTATGGATTATATAAATTAATTTTTAAATCACTATTTTTAATATTTTGTAAATATAATTTTATTATCAATAAACATAATTTTTTATAATATAATAAATATTATCATATTAATAATATTGATTAATATTTTATTTTTATAATAATTAACATTTCATTTCACAGATTTTTTTAGGAAAAGTAGGATTCAAATGCTCCCGACCAAGAATCGTCTCTATGTGAAGGGATTGATATTATGATGTGAAGGGATTGATATTATGGTTGAAGGTGGAAAAGACACTAGCCTTAAAAGGGAGCATGAGGATCAATCATTTAAGTTTGAATGGGATTATTTCGGTAATTTAGCTCGTAGGATTTAGACTAAAGGGAGGGAAACTTTTAGATGGATAAATTAAAGGATTTAGATCTTAGTAAGTCAATGTATAAATTATCAAAACATTTAAAAAGTCGTCTTATCAAAGCTCAAAAGAGTGATGATTGAATATCCCAAGAAATGAAGATGATGATGAAACTTTATGCATTATTAAGTAATGTTCATATATTATATATTTGGCATAGTCTTTGTATCATTTAACACCTGTTTAGCAAGTTAGTTAGAGTTAGTTAGGTAGCTAGTGTGCAAGTATGAATACTTTCAATTACTCTATTAAAGATAATAAAGAAGTCATTTTCTTCCCTCATTTGTTTGTATCTGTTTTCTTCCATAGATGATAGCATGAGTAGTGCAATGGTACAAGGCTTACAATTGATGAAGTAAAGCTCATTTTCACATGGTACCAGAGCTTCACCTAGTAATGATCCTCTAATTCCTCCTTAATTAAATCAGTTTTTTCTTTACACTGCTTTTGGTTATGGTGAAATAGGTTAGTATTGATCCTTACTATTTGGCTAGTTCGGATAATCCTAGAATGGTGCTAGGAAGATTTATTTTTAATGGAAACAATTTCTTAGCATGGAATCAATCAATACAAATAGCCACTTCATAATGCTTTCTTCATTGACAATCTGACTGTGGCTTTTAATACAATCATTTTATCTTTGATATATGACATGTTCCTTTGAATACCTCCACTACACTCTCTCCTTTTACTGATAAAAAGAATATGCCACCAATCTTAGTAAGTCCGATACTTTAGTACTACTGAAACATGATTTCATATGCAATTTGGTGCCTCTTAATGTTTTTTCATACCAACTAGTTTTGATTCAAATACATGAGTGCAAGGAATTCAGCCTTAATCAGAAGAAGTTTTATAGATTTAGGGTTAGGAAAAACCAAAAAGCATATTTTAGAGTAATGCGAGCCTATCCTCTTCTAATTCAAATTTTGGTAATTCATCATCTATTATTACTTAAGGGCCACTCCAGGAAAGATTACAAAAGATGCAATCAAACATATAAGAACATATTAAAATGAGAAAGGGAGAGTTGTAAAAGAAAAAAAATGGAGAAATAAAGAGAGCAAAAGTAGATATAAAGAAAGGTGAAAAAAATAGTGTAAGCCCAGTGTGCTTGGTCTGCTAGGCAATCACTTTCTATTTTGAGAAATGATGCGTGTGAAAAGAAACAACTATTTAAACTTAATAACATTGTTTGTTCAATAACTGCTCTTATTTCTTTAGGAGCCAACTCTCCTTTAGAGCCTTTATGAATGCTGTCTGTTCATCCAATTTCCTATGTTAACTGTTCCATGTTCTCCTAATTTCTTGCATCGTATTGTTTGTTCTTCATAGTTAATTATAGTTTTTTCATTACGTGTTCTTTATTTGTCATATCTCCTCATTTCATTGTTTTAGTTTTTCCATTTGTGGTTTACATTGTCTCCTCTATATTATTACTCTTACAGTTACTCTTGCATACAACTTGTTTGATAAAATTCCTAAAAGCTTTCTTCTGGTATGTTATTCTTCTTTTTTATGTTTCAATGTGGTGCATTCTTTTAGTATCTTGTCTCATCTCTGTTCTTTTCCGTAGATCTTAGGAGCATATTGACTTGCTTCAAAAATGGATGAATTAACAAGATTCCATTATGAGGAAGATTTAGAACTTGAATCAAAGGATTTGGATACTGGATCATATGTTGATGTTATTTACCTTGTCAGAAAAGTTTCCTCTGATAAAGTTATCCCTAAAGTAGCAGCTTTAAACATTCTCATAAGAGCATGGGAACGTTTTGGTGTTGTTAAAGTTTCTCATTTGCAGTCTAATATTTTCCATGCAGAGGATAGCAATATGGATGCTGCTAATGCAATTCTTAAGTTACAACCTTAGACAATTATTGTTTGTTTAATGATTGTTCAACAATGGAAGTTAACTTAGAAGTTTGGATGATTTAAATTGTGGAGAGATTTATTTTTGGATGCAGGTGCATGGGCTTCCTCTCTATATGCTAACCACGCGTAATGCCTAGGTTTTCGATAGTAAAGTGGGTAAAGTGATTAAATCTAAAGAAGTTTCCTCAATCTCTAGAGATTTTCTCCGAGTTCAAGTGTGATTTCCTATTACCAAACCACTCATTCCAGGTCTATGGCTTAAGAATGATGATGGAATGAAGTCTTGGGTATCTTTCGGATTTGAAAGACTGAGTGATTTTTTTTACGCATGTGGTATAATTGGTCATCTGAAAGAGTCTTGTCCATCCAAACATTTACCTAAATTTGTTTCAAAAAAGCTAGATGGTGGTTTGAAGGCCAGATCTCTATATTTTCCTATTGTTCAAAACTCTGTGAAAGAAGATTCCATGAAGCTTCATAAGATGGTTTCCCAACTAGTGACTACTTCTGGTTCTACTCCTTTTATTGCGAAATTTTCAAGACATGTGGCTGATTGTCCAAGCTTTTTGGAAGCACAAAAAAAATTAATTTTCAAAAGTTTGCATGTAACGTAGGGAAAGCCCCTATGCAGCAAAGTTTGGTTTTGGACTTCTCTCATGTTGATGTACTTAAGGGCTATGCTTCCAAGTCAGACTTAACCCTTCTATTTAAAGGCAGTTCATGTAATGAGTCTTTTTTATCTAAGCTTTATGGGCTCCAGTCCTCTACTTGTCCCTTGACTTTATCATCTCACCATAGTGCTATCCCCTTATGTAAATGTTCCAAAACCCCTGAACAACACTCATATATTTTCTCCCTTCCTCTAATTCTTAATTTAGAGATGCTTACCTCATCCAACACACATCCCTACAGATGCACTTCATCCCAAATGCAAACTATGTTATCAAATGCCATCCAGTCATTGAATCATCACCAAGCCTACCATCTTCGCCACCCTATTGCACAACTTCTCGTGCAGCACGCACATGACACTTGCATCGATACCCATACTTCCATATTTTCTAGCGACTCTACTAGGCAGGGAAAACTTGATACTCGCATCATAATACCTCCAAGACAAAGACAACCTAACCCTACTGATGGAATCAATCAAGAGCAAGATGCCACTACTGTGACCAATGACCAAAATCTACCTTCGGCTAGAGGCATTAATCAAGGTGATGGTACATAGGAAAGTGTCTTTGATAATGCGCAATTAACGTGTGAGCTCCGGGACACTAATCTAAGCTTAAGTGAACTCTTGGTGATGTTCACTCAATATGTGCTTGCTTTTAGCTGCCTTTATTGCTGCGCAACAAGGAGCAACTTCCTCGAATCCTTCTAATGTGGTGTAGCAACATGCCCTACCCAACCCTCCTGTTGTCAATGAGCATGTCACTCTTAGGGTTGAAGAATAACTTCCTGTTGTAGAACTTGTAACCATGCAAGATTCATTACCTGAAGTAAGGAATCAAGGAGTTCAGATTGGAGACTCATCATCCTTATGTATCACAATTATTGACTCTATGCAACCAATACAATACGTATCACAATTATTGACTCCGTGCAACCAACACCAATGAATCCCATACTTGTAAGATTTACACCTATGAATCTAGTGCCCATGCATCCTCTTCCTGCGATGTCACTAAAGGCAGAAACATCTACTTAAAAAGGTTCATTTGTGACCAAAGACGATTTAGACATGTATTTGATGGAGATACAAGCGAAATCTATGGTTGGGATACCATAAGTGAAGCTTCCATATCACCAACTCATTGTTGTGAAGCAATACCCTAAGGATTGTGTAAGTTCGAAGTTCATGTTGTTCAATAACAAGAAAAGGAGTACCAAGGAACATTTGTTGAAATTCATCGAAGCATTGGAAGTATCTGGTTTGGATGACGATTTGAAATTGAAGGAATTTTCTAAGTCATTTACTGAGAAGGCATACACCCAATATGTCAACCTTCCCCCATGGTCAATTGATTCATAGGGAAACATATGCAAGATATTCTTAGAGAAGTTCTCCTCTACTAAAGAAAGAGTCACCCTTACTGACATAGGGAGGATTCGCCGAAAGCTTAAGGAAGATCTCATAGATTACATTGAGCACTTCAGAGAGCATTCCTTGGACATACAAGATGTTTGTGATGAAAGAGAGTTAGTCAAGATTTACATCCAAGGGATGTTTACTGAGTATGCAGTGTGTCATGCCCCGAACAGGAAGGGTCATAACAATCTTGCCATATAAACTAATCTAAGATAGAAGCTGACCTCATAGCTGCTATCATAGATACAATTCACACAAGGTATATAACTCAACCAACTTGAAATGTCTATTCTAACACCAGTTATTAACCAAACCTATGGTAGAACTTTTACAAAATACCTGTTTTATATAACCTGCTATTTAGTATCACAACAGCATTTATATAAATGTTTTACATTCAAAGGTAAAGTTTATAATCAGAGTTTATTAAAAACCACAGGTTTTGCAATCTATATTCAATAAGTTAGGTCCTAATTAGTTTCCCCAAAAACTCAAAGATAAAGTTAAAAGCTCAGGTTCAATTGATTCATCGATCCTCACTTTTCCAAACAGCAGCACACTAACCTGGGAACGGTGGCACCTAAACATCTTGTCTTTACTCAACACCTGCAAAAGATTTTATAGGGATGTGAGCACAACTAGCTCAGTAAGTGGGACGGAGTCAGAAGAGTACTGCACAATCACAAATAGGGTTAATAATTATGATGAAATGCAATGCAATCACTCAAATGAAACATCGCATAGTGTTATCCGGTCTACTGTGAGGTTAGAGAAATTACATCCGCTCCAACCTGGATTGAGGAGTTTCATCGCAACTCAAGTCAGACCAAACTCGGGCTTATGTAATGGAGAACACCCTCCTCCAGCGACCGCCTTCAAACCACGACCCCCAACTTTGCCGCGACCTCTTCGCCTGTCACTTAGTTCGATTAAGGATGGGAAAAGGACCATTTCAGCTAAGGAATTCAATATTTGGCTTAATACTCTTAATCGTTTCCCCTAACGAGTGTTATGCATATCCAATTTCATTTTAGTTGAATAAACATTAGTTTTAATTGAGGGTGACCAACAAGTTCACACAATAGAGAATCCATACAAATATGCAAAACAGCACACCAAGGAGTTAAACTCCTGTCACAATTGAGTATCATCCACATACATATCATGCGCACAATCATCTAACTACAAACACAACCAGAAGTACTCTTGGGTCTTCGGATACTTTAAATAGTATCCAAACAAGCGATGAAGCCGCAACTCCAACTTACTTGTTTAGACGTTTGTTATTGCTGACTCGAATCGTCAACCGTCTTTATATTAGAAGGTCCTAATTACACAAAAGACCCAAATTTAGTTTTTGTAATAATTAAAAAAATATTAAGATTTAATCTAAAATGGTTATATATATATATATATTATTTTCATAATATATAGTCATGTTATCACTATATATCGAATTAAGTTATTAATTGTTGATACTGTACATCATATATACTATTACGTATTATATATCGTTTCGATCATATTGAAACATATTTTTAAATTATTAATTCACGTTTTAATTCCAGTAAAGTTACCAAAATGTGCACATTCTTAAATATAATAAAGTTATAAGTTAAATTACTTAAGGTTGTCCAATTTTAACAAAATTAGTGTCATTGGGTTCGTATAGGCCTAACGACATGTTTTATGAGTCTTGTTTCTAGAGATGGCTTTTAACAGGTAGTTTGAGTTTTTAATACAATTATACATAATTATATAAATATGATCGTATTTTACGTAATTTATGTTATTAAATTGTATTTTATCTAATTTGTCCCTATATTGTTACAATATAAGTATTATCCAATTCTAATATACCTAAAGTGTATCTTGATTAGAAAATATTAATAAGTATAATAAAAATATCCATTTAATCCAATCTGATTAGCAATCTTATATATAGTTTTTATTTAACTATTTAATTCATTTTAGCTTATTAATATTACAAATACACCCTGACTTGTAAATTAAGCTATTTTACTTAATAAATTCGTAATAAATAGTTCGGCTTACCAAATAATTCCTCGAAAATTTCTATAGACACCCAAAAATATAAGGGATTCAATTATTACTTAGTTTCAAGTTTCTGACCTATTGCCTATATTTTTGTATTGACAATTTTACCCCTAAATTATCATATATTACCCAATTATGATTCTTTTAGCACCAAATGAATTTCAATCTGACTTAATACTGTTATTATTTATTATAGATCAGTACATGTCCATTTCATTAATTAATTTCATAATTTCCTATTAAATTCATAATTTCAGCCTATTTTCGAGTTATTTTCGAGCTTAAAAATGTAATAAACATTTAAAACATTCAAATCAAAATTCAAGCTACATAGCAATTATCTATATATCATACACATCCTACACAAAATTTTTTTGCTTGAAACAACATCAATTAGTATATTTATTTTATAAATAATAATTCGGGTGAACAGTAGATTTCTTAATAAAGTATATTAAATATTATGAATTTTTCAAAAATAAAAATATCACTTGAGAGCATGTTTAAAATAACTTAAGTAAAATTTTTTTCATAATTTTCTAGGCAGATTTACTAATTTTTAAAAATTATCGAAAAACAGGGTAGGAAATCAACCTTGGTGTTCTTGAGTGCTTCGGTGGCCAGCGGTGGTTAGGTGGTTGTTGGATGGCTTGCACGGTGGGTGGACTATATGGGGTTGGCTGGGTTTCACTGCAGATTCAGGGTAAGCTTGGCTTCTAGCCTAGCACAAGTTTTCCCTTGTTTTTTGTTTAATTTTCCTAAATTGTTCTATTTTCCAGTTTTTTTCTTTTTCTCTATTATTGGTTCCTAACTGCTAAAATGCTACTAATCTGCTGATAGTATAGTATTTATAGAATTTTTCCACCAACTATGAATTTTTCTCTCTCTCTCTTTTTTTTTTTTTTTTTTGTTTTCTCCATTAATGAAGTATGAGGTGTCATTTTTTTCTCCTTCCACTTTTGATTCATCAAATTCCTTTCTTCTACAGCAGCCACGTAAATTTCCAGCAAGCTCCAATGCATTTGGATAAGTATTATTAATTATTTACTTAAATATGAATATTATATGTTAAGATTTAGTTATTTAATTAGTATATAAGTATATACCCTATGTAAATAACATGCGAAATATATAAATTTACTTATATAATTATGTTTCCAACATATCTTTTATTTTTAGGACATGTTCTAAAGTTAATTTCTTGAATTTAACATAATATATATAATTACATAATTTAGGGTTAATTTACAAGTATAATCATTATTTATACTGGGTATGCTCATAAAATTACGGGTATTTTTATATAGTAAATTATACTATATTATCTCATTTTATAGCTTAATTAACTTATCTCTAAGTTTTTATTGCAATCTAAGTTCGATTTTTGAAGTTCCGAATATTTTAGTGCTATATTAAATATTCCTACTTCTAAGGGAAAAATTGGAATTTTGGGTCATTATTTCTAAAATCTAACTTCACTGTAATATCTCAACTAACTTTTTTATTCTAGTCGTAAAGTTTGGGCTCAATTAGATAAGTTTCCTTAAAAGCTCTAAATCTAAGCTCGGTTGTCTTAAACCCAATTTTAGGAGCTTACACAGTGCATCTTAAGAACCCCTTATTGATTTCTTTCGCTACATTGGTTGAGAACATGCGAAGGATCAATAATTTAGTAACACAACAAAGAGGTGAAAATGCAATATTTAATAAGCGTGCACAATCAATGAACTCAGTTCAAGAGGAAGATCTGAGAGGAGAAAAAAAATTTTAAAGTAAGAAACTTATGAGCACTAAATCATCTTTGGCATACCCATGCTCAATGGGAAAAGTGCACACACTTCTCGACCAATGACTACATGATGGGAATATTAGACTCCCAAGGGTTGAGCATTCACCAACAAATGAAGAGAAAAGTGACCCTAAGTACTGCAGATTTCATAGGAATGTAGGCCATCTTACGAAAGATTGTTAGACTTTGAAGAAGATATTTAATGAGTGAGTTCAAAATGGAAAACTGATCATCAAGAGTAATGATGTTAGGAACAACCCACTTCTAGCTCATAACACCCAACATAGTGCTGTGAATGTTATTACTCATGATCTCACAAAAGCGGAAAGTGTGGACATGTAGCCAATTGAGGTGTACAAAGTTAAGCATGAAAGATTTAGGATCAAGACAAATGGAGATAACAGTACCGCTCTTTCTTTGTTGAAGATTGCTAATGTTAGGAATTTTTTTTATTTACTTGATTCTGATGAGGATGCTTAGCTTGAGGTAGCAACTGCACTAACGAGGATTTCGCAGGGTCAATACAAGAAACATACTATAGCATGTCCCACAAAGGGAATCGTTTCGATGAATAAGGGGCCAATTACATTTACTAATGCTGACATTTGTATAATGAATCCTAACCACAATCGCCCTCTATATGTGGAAAGCATCCTTAATGGTTATTTTATCAAGAGGACATTTATTGATAATGGATCTTCACTTAATGTTATGCCAATGTTAACTTTTAAAGTTGCAAAGATAGATATTCAAAACTTAGTAAGAAAACCGATTACACTAAATAACTTCTATAAGTCTTCCATGAAGACAATGGGGCGTGTTGAAGTAGAGTTTCATATTAGATCTGTCCA
The DNA here is from genome assembly GCA_024138015.1 of Lumnitzera littorea. NCBI lineage: Eukaryota > Viridiplantae > Streptophyta > Magnoliopsida > Myrtales > Combretaceae > Lumnitzera > Lumnitzera littorea. The sequence goes on along the minus strand of JAMXBB010000007.1, from coordinate 4,439,232 downwards.
TAGCTCCTCATGGTTCCATGTGATTGATGTGCCTATATCTTACCATCTCCTTATAAGAAGGATATGGCTGCATGATCACAACATGATACTCACAACATGGCATCAATGCATGAAGGGTCATTGGAATGAGCATGGCATCTTCATTCTTACAACAAAGAATCCATTTACACATAATGAGTCTCACTTCACTGAAACAACATTCTTTAATGAGCATGTGAATGAAGGAGAGATACCTTTAGTAGAACTTCTTGAGGTACAACTACCTACAAGGGAAGGGGCTCAGACTCGAGCATTCAAGAAGAAGAGGATGTGTAGTTGTCATGGGGGTACAAAGAAACGAAAGAGAACCAATGATATTATAAAGGTAGAAGGCACATTATAAGTCAAGAAGTACGAGAACTATTGGTAGCTAAGATATGTTTTCACTAGTGTTATCCTAGTTTTCATTTCATTTCGTATGTGAGCACAGTGATGACTACTTTTCATTAATGAAAGTTCCTTTTCCCATCACTGATATTTTCTAATGAGAATGTGATGAGTGTTTGGGTATCTTCATTTTCTTACTATTGTTGCTGTAAAGTTAGAGACTAATATCCTTTGTGCGCAAAGTTAATTTCACAAAACGGTTTACATTTGAATGGGGGAAATTAAACCCCTCGATCGAACAAAAGAAAGTAATAATTAACATAATATATAAACTACACATCGTTGATCGTTGCTAACTAGTAAGAGCCTGGTCTCTTAAGCATATAATGATGAGCTTGGCTCGTATGTTGTAGAATAATAAGAGCACTAGCTCCTAGACATACATTATGCCATGATAATCACATATAGCTTTTATGCTAACTAATTGCTATATTTCTTACCATCAAGCAGTGGAAACAATCACATTATTGAGCACTTTAACATATTGACATTCAAACCTAGGTAACACCCTGGTACGTTATGCTATGTAGTCAAGTAGTGGGAAATACCCATTGACTGATGAGAAAGAATTATTGATCCCAAGCAATCAATGCCATTGTCGCTACGTATGCGTGATTGAATACTTCTTAGAAGAGATCTTTTATATATTATCAGTAACAAGCAAAATTCTTACTTCAATATGTGAGATCCCTTAGATTGTCGAGTCTAAGTAGTCTCGTAATTATGTATATCTTAAAGGAGACTCCCTTAGATCATTACGTCTAAGCAGTCTCATAATTATATCTATTGTACAAGAGCTCCTTTATATCAAAGAGTCTAAGCAATCTCAAAGTTATGTCAATCTAACAAGATTTCTTAACACTAATGTGACTAGGTTGAGCTTTTACTCCCTACCACGTAGTATCATTTTTAATAAGAAAGAGGAGATAATGAAGCAATTTTACTACTTTATATTGGACAATAGTGTTGCTTAGATGAAGCATTGCTCCTAAGCACGTGAAGTCCTTAAGATATGCTTCTCACTATTTGTCAAGACATTGCAAGTCATTAAAGAGATCGAAGTTACCCTACTACATTGTTGTTTAGCACACTACTGTTAAGTAAAGAGCTATTAATCCCAAATGCATAATGATAAGATACTTTCAAAAAAGTTGACGAAAGTATCAAGGAGATAAAAGAGCACAAAAGCCGGTCAATGAACTTCATTGCTATTGATTCGACATATTCAAGTACAACTTCTACTTATAAGGAGATATAAGATTTACAACTGAGTGATCAAGAAGACCATATGAAACAAGGCTTAAGTCAATGCCTACCATAAGCAGTATAGTGACTTTTAAAGACTAGCATTCTACGATGCAACATTAGATCCTTAATGGTGTCATGATGAAATAAGGTGTATCAAGACTTGTTGACTTACCCCTTCTCCACATGTCAATAACTAGGGGAGAAAAATTATAAATGGATGCGGCATATGAAGAGGTTATTCTTGTGTAAAGAAGATCATTACTTATAATATTTTCTTTATACGATACTCCTTATGTATGGCATTTGATGTGCGTGTATTCACAAGTCTCAATGTGTATGTGGCGCTTGACACATGAGTACTCCCAATGTTTGATACACTACACTGATTTACTACATCTCCCTTTGCTCGATTTTAAGGATAACACTATTAGAGTTGTTCAATACACAAGACTTCTCCTATACAATACCATGTTGCTTCCTCCTATTGATTTTTGAAAGTAACAACAATGACTACATACAGTTGCTACCACTTAGGGGAGGAAGAAGGGTTAATTACATGTGAAAACTAAGAAAAGTAAGTGAATTAGTAAAGTAAAGTAAAGTGCAAATGGGATAGAAATCATACAACTATACAAATGGAAAGTTGAAGAAAAAATGACAAAGGCAGTACATAGAATGAAGCCTTATTAAGGACTCACGTTTAACTCACATATTCAACTCTTATGTTCACTCATGGTTAATTCATGTGTTTAAGCATGTGTATTCAAGTTAGAAGACTAATGTTCAACTCATGTAATGGGACCTCACATCACGTTTAGTGCTCACATCGTGTTCAAGCCTTACATTGTGTTCAAGAGTTATGTGGTTTTCAAGACTAATGCCATGGTCTAGCCTCACGTTAAGTTCATGCCTCACATCGTGTTCAGGCTTTGTGTTGTATCATGCTCAACACTCGTAACATGCTTAAAATTCATTTCATATTCAAAGTTCATGTTATGTTCATAGATTATGTTGTGTTGAAGGCTCATGTTGAGTTTAAGGTTTGTGATTACGACTCATCCTTACTCATATTCAACCCTAATATTCAAGACTTGTATTCGCTCTCATATTCAATGCTCAAGTGCAATCCTTTTGTTCACTCATGATCAAGACTCATATGTCAAGGCTTATGTTCGACTCATATGATAAGACTCATATTTAGCTCACATGCCAAGGGTGTCATTTCAATTCATATCATAACTCACACACACTCATATTCAAGGTTCATGTTTAAGTTCAATATTTATGGTTATATGGAAGCCTCATAGTTATTTTGCATGATTAGCCCATAAGTGTTTGTATTAAGAGGGAGCCAAGCTCATTTTACGTACTACTTCACAAGTGCTTAAGTTAAAAGGAGGTTGTGTTTAACTCAAGCATGTTGCTCTCATATGCTCATCTTTAAGACTCGTGTCCAAATCGTATGTACTCAGCCTATGCTCAATTCTCATGTGCTCATATGTGCATGTCCTTACGACTTGGGAGTCATGATTCAATCCATATTTTAAGTTACAATTGGTTTAGAGGCCATACATGACCCAAGCATTATACCTCTTCACTCGCTGATGAAGATCGGTCCTCGTTAGCCTTCGGTTTGCGAACAATCACAATTCGGGCCGTAAAGAGTCTACTCTCTTTAAACCATGCTGGTTTGCTAATTAGTGCAAGGACGAGATTTGGTCATCAAGTTACGATTGCAAACTTTTGACCTTCGATTAGCAAATAGTCACGGTCTAAGTGGTAAAGAGTCTATTGTCTTTAAATAGTGCCAATTTGCTGACTGTTGCTAGTTCAAGATGTGGCCCTTAAGTTACGATCACAAACTTTTAACCTTCGGTTGCAAGTCGTCGTAGTCCGAGCAGTTAAGAGATCCTCTTTAAACTAAGTCAATTTGCTAACTACAGCAATTTCGAGATGGTGGCCACTTAAAATGTGATCGTAAACTTTTAAGTATTGATTTTAGTACCTGCAAAAGATGGATAATGAGAAGATATTGGTTTCACATTGAAAAGGTGTGGGGAAAAGACACAAGAATTAATGGAATGGAGATGTGCATGAAGGCCAATATGAATGCAAAAGATACATATAAAAGAATGGATGCAAAAGTTACAATTTGTAAGAGTAAGAGTATTAAGTAAGAGAAGTTATTTCATTACTTATTATATGAAAAGAGAAAAAGAGAATAGAGACATATTCTACTGCACTGGGGAGTTCAAAAAGATACTTTGGTCACATGCATTCCTTCATGAAGCAATATGTCTTGGATCATGATGGGAGATATCCGTCAACTTAGGACATGTCACTATAAAGTTAATATGCTTATAGGAGAATATTATGATGACACACATATGTTAAATGAATAGACAAAGAGGGTGATAACCTATTGACATGAGTTTCACTTTATAAACAAAAATGGGGAACCAAATTTGAGAAGAAAATATATTGCGGTGGCAATTTATATACATGTTTCCAATTGCCAACCGACAAAATTGTTCCCATGCCAAGTCCAACATATGCAAAGAATTCCTTTAGTCTTATGAAAAGGATATACATAAGTCTATGAAGGGATACTTCATGCAAGATTCTATCAATCAGGTCATTAAATAAGTATGTCACAAATATTCACAACTATTTACTTTGGTCCACTTTCAATGATAGTCATTTGTTGAACATCGAGAGAAACACCTATCATTTTTAACTAAACCGAACATAGCTAAAATGTTGGGGATTTGTATGAAGAGAACTGCACATGTTGCCACGAAAAATATCAGAGATAAATATTGTTGTCCATCTATTTGTTAATGAGGACAAGGGGCCTTCATATGTTTCCAAATATATATAATGTATATAACTTGTTACAAAGATGAGGATTCAAGCTCCTAATTTGAATACCTACGACAACTTCTTCAAACTCCAAGAACTCAAACAGGATAGCTGCCCATCCAAGTGACTAAGAGAGCATCTATTTGAGAATTCATCAGAGCAATGACTAGATCAAACCCGAGCAGTCCCTTCAATTGTTTGAGCCAAATAGAAATTAAGGTAGCAAACCAGAAACTAGTCGAAGCAAATCTAAAGACTAAAATGAAAATTCTTCATTCATTGCATGAGATAAATAGTACAGTGAGACCAGTATGACTCTAATTGAGATAGAAGAGCCCATTTACTCAATGATAGTAACAAACCTAACCATAACCATAATTGAAGCTCTATTTGAACAAAGCACAAGAGAGATAGCAAAGGCACTAGTCGGAGTGACCTAAATAGCACACAATAGAGCGGAGCCATGCAATATTAACAAAAAGCTGCAATTGTGTTCCTCATTACAGACTTGAAAGGAGTTCAAATACCAAATGACCTTCATCCCCATTTGGTGTTGGGATATCTTCCACTTGAAATAAAAATAAACAGATAAGAAATGTTTAAAGCTGTAAAAAGAAGAAAATGAAAACTGAAATGAAGCAATAGGGAAGAGGGTTGTGAAATTTTAGAACAGATAAGGGCATAAGTCAACATGTAATATCCAAAAGACTTAGCATAGTGAAAATGAGGATGATACAACTTTTTCGTGGCTATTGACAGTCCCATCACCTATTAGAGAGTTAGCAGGAAAACCAAGAAAGGCAGTGCTACAGCAGTTGGAAATCCAGAATCCATACCAAAAAAACATCCTATCGACCTGAGTTGACTTGACACGACCGCCATGAGGGACAAACATGAGCATCATAAGCAAGCAGCAGTGCGTTTAGCAGGGTTGATAAGAAAACTGACAATAGCGAGCCTTTAAACAACAACTACACCGGCTACAATTGGATACGAAATGTTGGACCTGATGACAACTGCGAGAATGAACAAGTCAAGCACTCAGGACAAACCGAAACCCATGTGCCTAGGTAGCAACTCAGATCGTGTTCATTTGAAGAGGAAGCTAATGTTTTTTGTTTTTTTTTTCTTTTTCGACAACTGTTGTCGGAGGAGGAGGAAATGGAATTTTCTTTGGTGAAGATGTCGGCAACTTTTAATATAGATAAATCTGGAAGTTTACTTAAGGAACCACAGTCCAAAACTATCGGTTTCTTTAGACGTGCCAATTTGTCAAGTCCAGTGAGCGATTCTATCCTTCTGCTTGATATGGTTAAGACTTCCAATGCTTCTAGTGGTGATGGAGTTGTCTGTGTTTTAAGAACAAACACAGAAGCTTTCTTACTTAGCTCGAATAAAGCAGCTCGAGGGTAGCCTCTAACTTGTCTATTTTTTTTTTTTCAAGAACATGCAGCGGCTGGGTACTCCTCGGTCGTGTCGCAACTTGACTCAGTTACAATTGAAATGAGAAGCTCGGTGTTTTCCTACCCATCTATCGAAGAAGCTTGGGTTATCAGCACTATGTCCTAGTAATGGTATGACATGGTTGCTAGGTTTTGTGGGTTTGTCCTTTGAAGCAACGAAAGATATAAAGGAAAAAGGTGTGGGACACCTGTCAAGTTTTAATAAAGATGAGGAATAAGAGCAATGTACTACTTATCGTCCTTTTGCTCAACAGGTGTAATGCTTGAATATAATATAATATGTAAGCAATTAAAAAAAAAAATTTGAAGTTAGTCCATAGCATCACAAAAAATCTACTTTCAAAATTGAGTTCTTAGAAAATTTCACCGGTTGCAATTTAAGTCGTGTGACCATGATTTGAGGCATTCAACAATTGAGTATATATAAAAAGCTTTATAAGAAGAACTTTCCTCTATTTTAAAAAGATCAAGACAATATCAATACATGGAAGTTAGCCTTAATGTGATCATTAATGTGAAGTTAGTGCATAAGACATGACTCGAATGGAATCAATGACTCATGTAGATGGCATTAAAGAGACAAATCAACTCAAGAAGAGGTAGCTTAAAGAAGATTTATTTCAGAGGGTTGTCTTAGGAGCAATATACAACTTAATCCAACTGAGGCGTGACACACGATTAAGAGGTGTTATGAACTTGTGCAATAAAACAATTCTCAAATTAATTTGGCAGCGACACTACTGTTTAATAGCGCTCACGCACCTAAGTCGTCTAAAGAGCTCATTTAATGCCTAAACTCCTTCGACTTTGTTCAAAGGACTTCAGTTAAGGGGCAAAATATAGAGATCCAAATTTAATATTGAGCTTCGAGTGCATTGATTAAATGGATTTGACTCCTTAGGCTAAGGTAATAGGGCCCGAGAAGTTAAGCCTATAAATTACTGGGACAATTAAAGGAGATTTGGCATGGTAGGCTTGAAGTAGGGTTTATTGGATTGATCCTTCTAATCCAACCTTTCTTGATTTGTGATATGGACATGTGAATGGACATATAAACCTAATATCATATGTAACCAAAGGGGTGTGTCCAAGCCGCAAGATGGCTCAAAAAAATAAATGATAGTCAAAGGTGAGCAGGGGTTCTCGTACACCGACGAAGGATATGATACATCAACTCCTCACACGAGCTCAGGTCACACTTGTTATGACGTACAAGTATGGCCGGAGGTCACTCGCTACTAATCTATGCTTAAATAAGCTAGATAAAAGAAGCTCAAGAGTAAGTAAGAGGACACTTAACTTAAGAGAAAATGAAAAGTTTAGTGTATTCTTCTATATATTCTCCATATGGTTATTACATTATGTGATTATTTATAGTACCCTATTGAGGTAAGTTCTACGTTACAGAAAATTACAAAAATGGATCCCTATCTGTTAAAAAGAATGAAAATAATTTATAAGGAAAATATGAAATTGTGCACAGACGATTGTACAAAAAAACAGTACGGTTGTCAAAAAGGATAATATACGTGCATTTTACTCTACGATTCTGATTGTATAGTAAGCTAAGTAGGGGTAGGCTTCTGTTTAGGTATGTTCAGTATCGAAAGTTCGACACCAAATCGCCTGATTGAAATTCTCTCTTCCTTCGTCTTCGACTTCGCTTCTCGAGCTTAATATTAGCCCAACCCAGTTGCTCTACAACCTTCTAGTACATGGCTTTGATGGCCTTAACTCTCTCAACGACTGGCCAGTCATCATCAGGCATCAGCTGAGGTGCTTGGTCCAATGGCAGCTTGAGGTTGAACCCATAGGCGACCTCGAATGGGGACATGCTTGTTACACTATGGGCAATCCTATTGTATGCAAACTCAATAATTGGTAAGCACAAATCCCAGTCGGCCATGTTTCGTCCAATAGCAACCCACAGCAAAGTTCCCACGGTTCTATTGATAACTTTGGTCTGTCCATCGGTTTGTGGGTGGTAAGACATGCTGTACAATAGCTTCATTCCCATTTGCCTCCATAACGTTCTTCAAAAGTGGCTCATGAACTTGGGGTTTCGGTTTGAAACAATGGTCTTAGGAATTCTATGTAACTTGATTACTTCCTACAAGAAAAGAAAAGAGATAACCGAAGCGTTGTTAGTTTTAAAGCAGGGCACGAACTGTACCATCTTGCTAAATCGATCCACAACTACCATGATGGAGTCCTTCCCTTAGGACATCCTCAACAATCCTAACACGAAGTCCATACTCAGCTCGAACCATAGTTTGGTCTGGATCGGCAAGGGTTGGTAGTGTCCTTGCTCGGCTCAACTCTTCACTTTTTGATAGGTCGCACACTTTTCCAACATGGATTAGACATCTCTCTTCATCCTTAGCCAAAAGAATTTGGAAGATAATATCTCATAAGTTCGTCACAGGTTAAAGTGTCCTGTTAATCGCCCTCCATGCACCTCCCACACTAGCAGTTCTCACGTAAAACAGGTCGAGATACATAGCCTTCTCTTCTTGAATAAGTATCTGTCCTCTTTGTGATAGTCAGCTAGTACCTGTCTTTCCTCACAATGGGCGTAGATAGGACCAAAGTGTGGGTCATCAGCATACAAATTCTTGATGGTTGAAAAATTAAGTAACCTCATCTATAGCTCGGTCAGGAAGGTATGTTGTCTCAATCGGGCATCGGCCACTACATTGTTCTTTCCATTCTTATGTTTTACAACATAAGAAAAACCCTCCATAAACTCAACCCACTTGGCTTATCTTCGGGACAACTTTGGTTAGCTCTTTAAATATTTGAAGGATTCACGATCGGTGTAGATCACGAATTCCTTGGGCAGCAAATAGTATTGCCACATTGTTAGGGCTCAGATTAAGGAGTAGAACTCCATAACATAGACAGAATAGTTGAGTGTGGCTTCTCAAAGTTTCTTACTGAAGTAAGCAATAGTTCGGCCTTCTTGCATCAGTACAATACCTATACCTAGTCCGGACGCATTACACTCTACCTCAAATACCTTGTTAAAGCTTCATAGAGCTAAGACGAAGGCTGTAATTAGTTTCTCCTTCACATCTTCAAAGCTCTACCTCTCTTTCTCACCCCATCTAAATTCAACTTTCTTTTTTGAGAGTTCAGTGAGTAGGGCCGCAATCGTACTAAAATTCTTTATGAATTGGCGATAAAATGATGCCAGGTCGTGGAAACTTCTCACATCGGTAGAATTGGTCGACTCAGGCTACTCTATGATTGCTCTTATCTTCTCTTCATCAACTTGGATACCACTTCCACTCACAACAAAACCTAAGAAGATTACCCTAGAATGGCAAAAGTCACACTTCTTCAGATTGGTGTAGAGTTGTTCAGCTCAGAGTTTTGTAAGCACTTGGCGAAGATGCTCTTGTTGAGTCTCCAAGTCAGGACTATACACTAGAATGTCATCAAAATAAACTACGACAAACCTTCTCAGTAATTCTCGAAGCACATGATTCATAAGTTGTGTGAATATACTCGGCACATTAGATAGTCCAAATGGCATTACGAGCCATTCATATAAACCATGTTGTGTCTTAAATGCAGTTTTCTACTCATCGCCTTCACGCATTCGAATTTAATGGTATCTAGCCTTAAGGTCAATCTTAGAGAATACTCTTGCTCTGCTTAATTCATCTAGCATGTCATCAAGCCTGGGTATAGATAACTGTACTTGATGGTGATTCGATTGATTTCTTGGCTATCCACATACATTCTCTAAGAACCATCTTTCTTTGGCACTAATAAGGCCGATACAGCATAGAGGCTCGGGGACTCATGCACATACCCCTTCTTCATCAACTCATCCACTTGTCTCTGCAGGTCGGCAACCTATTTAGGGTTCAGCCTGTAGGAAAGCTTGTTTGGCACTACGGTTCTTGGCTATTTGTCAATTGCATGCTCGATGCCTCGGTTCGAGGGCAGATCGTTCAGTAGCTCCTCTAGAAACAAATCAGAAAATTCATCCAGTAGGGTTTTTACTTCGATTAGTAGCTCTCCCTCCCCAAGTCTCATCTCCAAAAACCTCCTGACAAGCAGATAAGTCGGTCCCTCCAGCTCCATTTCTTTCTTCAATTTGGCTTGGGTCAATACCAATGCCTTTTTCCTCAAGGTTTAGCTAAGCTGAGACTGCATGACTTTCAACTATTTGGCAATCATGGGACTCAATTTCAACCATCTTCCTTCATGCTCTACAGAACATATGTTCCTCCTACAATCATACATAACTGCTCGATCAAACATCCATGGTCATCCAAGAAAAATGTGGGATGCACTCATAAGCAGCACATCATAGAGCACTTTATCTTAGTACTTATCAATGCAAATCAACATAGAAACCTATTTGCTCGCTTGTAGAGCTCCTTTATCACTAAGCCAATAAAGCTTGTAAGGCTTCAGGTTAGGCATGGTTGGTAATTTCAACTATTAGACCATAAATGTAGAGGCTGCATTGGTGTAGCTCCCATTGTCAACAATTAGTACACATGGTGATTCATTCACCTTACATCCAATATAGAAGAGATTTTCTCTTTACTCGTTTTTTGGTACAAGGCTGACACTCATTGTCCTCTTCAACATTAGAGCAGTTGGCATAAAGTTTCCTTCTTCGCTATAGATGACCTCCTCTTGAGACAGTTCAGTTAGTCTATCCTTATTAAGCTCTTCTACTTCCTAGTTAGTACTATCGACCTCAATGGTTTGCACTTCACCTCAAATCACCATTGTTCGCCTATTCGGATACTGAGTGGCCATGTGTCTAATTCCTTGGCATTTGAAACACTTGATCTTACTCGTCTTCCTCACTGAACTCTAGCCCTTCTCAAACTTCCTCAAAGGTTCCTTCTCCTCGGCACGGGTGGTTAGAATAGGTCGAGTCTCGACAACCTTATTTGGTTCCGCTTGCATTGGTCTATTTGAAACAATTCAGCTGCTGCTTGGTCAACCAACAGGGGGTTGGAATCTTCCTGTTCGGTGCCTTTCTATCCTATGACTGGCTTGAATTGCATCATCAAGTGTTTTAACGTCCAGGGTTTCTAAGACATCCTTAATCTCATACTTCAATCCACCAATTAATTGGGATACAGTCCGGTCTTCTGGCTCTACAACTTCACATCAAATCATTAACATTTGGAATTTCTTAATGTAAGAATCTACACTTACTCCTGCTTGCCTCAGTTCTTGTAGTCTCTTGAAGACATCCTATAGATAATAGCTCGGCACAAACCTTCTTCGTATAACTCTCTTCATATTATCCTAACTCCTAATCTCTCGCTCTCCTTCCCTTCTTATGGTGGCTTGCAAGTTCTTCCACCACAAGGCAACATAACCAGTGAACTCTGACACAACAAGCCTAACTTTTGTATTGTCGAGCACTTTGTAGCATTTAAACTGTTTTTTAATCTTATTTATCCAATCTAGATAGTCCTCGGCATTACCACTACCAAAAAAACTTAGAATGTGCATCCTTAATCCTTCAACTCTAGGGGCTCGTACATTTCTTTCCTCAAGCTTGTAGTACTCTGTTGCTTCATCATCCCCTTCTGCTTTCTCCTTAATGTCTTTAAGCACTAGCCTTTGTCTAGCATCCCTACCAATTTGTTTAGCTCGAGATAGGTGAGCTAGGGCATTAACTAAGCCAAACTAAGCATTACCCTGCTGTTATTGTTTACGCTCTCTAGTAGGGCTATTTCTAGCTCATTAACTGTCTTGTTATATAACGACTACTAAGCCAGATACCAAATTGGTAGGCCTATCCAATCAATCATCTGCTAATTGAGGTGTGAAGCTTCCTTTTTGCCCTTGACCATGTTGAGTACCACTTTCTTAGTTTCTCAAAGTCCCTTGAACACTTAAGTCTGACATTGATGGTTACTTCACAACGATAATCAAATGAATAGTTAACCACACTCTGTTTTGCATACCAAAAACAGGGGGGGGGGCAATCATCTGCTAATTGAGGTGTGGAGCTTCCTTTTTGCCCTTGTCCATGTTGTGTACCACTTTCTTAG